>BQNB010009547.1:3092-86482 GCA_026074375.1 Tanacetum coccineum | reverse complement strand
TAGCTTATTACTAGTTCTTTAAGTCCCCAAAATCTCATAGCTTATTTCCCCCTTTAGCTTAGCTTATTTAGGCGGCTTTAAGTCACCTTTTTCTGTTTTCTTTTAAATTGTTAATATAGCTTAAGTACCCCCCAGCTTATTTTAGGGCTTATTAGATTTCCATAGTTTAATTTTAGGACTCCCCTAGCCTATTTATCTGTTCCCTATTAGTTGTAGCTTATCTAGTTAGCTTAAATCCCAAAAAGCCAAGAAAAATAAGCCATAAGCTTATTAAGCTTTTGCAGTCCAAAAGCTCACTTTTCTAGCTTATTCAGTGAGTAAAAAGCATAAGTGCTTTTACAAAAGTTACTCCCCTTAAGCCCCTTAACAACTTTGCTTCTTTGGCTTTTTGATAATAAGCTAGTTGGACTTGCCTTGTAATCGGGGTCCACCTCAGGGACCATTTGTGTAATTTTGTCTTTAATAGTTAAAACTGTTAGTCCCCCTTGTTAGTTTGTTGTTTCCCAGTTAGTCCTTGTGTTTTATTTTTCTGTTAGTCCTTTTGTTTTAACAACAGTTAGCTTTAGTTAGTTTATTTAATTTAATTAATATAAATTAGGTTTAAATCTAATTAGTTTAATTACTTTTAATTTAATCAGTAAAATTTGGGCATTTTTATATTTTTAGAATTGTTAATTTTTTCTTTATTTAATTGTATTTTTTTAGAATTTTTATAACTTTTATTTTTTGTCTTTTTCTATTTTCTTAGTTTTAATTAGTTTTTAATCTTTAAAAAATCATAAAAAATCTAAAAATTAATAAAAAAATATTTTTCTTTTTTATAAAATTTTCTTTTGTCATTTAGTGTCTAGGAAAAATATAAAATTTAGTGTAGGCTTAATTTTTCCTTGAAATATCATACTTAGACCCGTTTTACCGGGTGCGTTTTACCGTTTCTTTTCGTTTAGCAATTCAAGACCGACCTCCGAGTTTTAATTCTAGTTTTTTTTTATTTTTCCAATTAAGTAATTAAGAAATCTAAATTTAATTTTTTAATTTAATTTAGCATTTATTTTCTTAATTTTTAGTATTTAGGTTTCCCGATACCTGATTCTGTTCCCCGTATTTAAGTATAAATTAATTCTAGGATTTCCGCTATAAACGAATTTGTTTCCGCTAGTTTTAAAGAGATCCCCATTCTTTGCTTGTTTATTTCCCGTATATTAAATTTAGGTTTTATTAATTACTTTTAGTTATAATTATCAGTGTTCCATCAATATTCTTCATCATTCAATTTCTCATCAACCAGATTACTTTCAATTGCAGCCTCGTTGGGACATACGACCCGGGAATATCTCTTCCGGAATCTTTTTATAATTGATTCTTATATATTTAATCTCTTTGTGTAGATTTTGACCTTTTGCCTTGGTCAAGGGCATTTGGTTGAGATTTGCATTTGAGTCTTTTATATATATATACTAACCACGAATCAAGTACCATTCTCTTGTGTTGTTTGTGGTACAGATCCCCATGAGTTACCATTCTTTATGACCTCCCATAGAGCATAGTCTTATACCTGGAAGTATTTCTTGATTCTTATCACCCACATCTCATACTTACCAAGTTTGAGTATGGGTAGCTTAGCAGTAGTACTACTCTGTGCAGATTTAAATTCCATGACTTCTAGATCAAAGTTTCTCAAAGCAAGGCTCTGATACCACTTGTTGATCCCAATCCTTGATCGATTCCTTAGCTTGTCTAAGGTTAAATTACCTTGGATAAATCCAAAATAACTTGTTGTATAAATTTTGTATGTATACTAAAGTATATGCGGAATCTATACCTTAATATCTAGAAGTATTATGAATAAGACGATAATTGTGAATGAACAATGAATAAAACCAAATGCACTAATGTTATTAAATTAATAATACGAGTACTCTTCACTAGTACTAGGGTTTACAACCTTGAAGCTTTTCTAAATCGACTTGACAACTATGAAAACTTGTATGCAAAACTTATATCTCAACTAATGCCCTAGAACCTCCTTTTATAGACTAAGGAGTCCCAGTCGGCTTACAATACATTCCTAAGATATCATAATCTTTTCTAAACGTAAACGTAATCTCTTAAACAAATACATTATACATATCTTGTACAAAAATATCTCAATACTTATCTTCATAAGTATTCTTGTTCTCCAAACAATCTTTATCTCTTTAAACCGTCTTTATCCTCTTAAGAGCAGTAAGTCTTCTAGCAGTTGTAATCCAGCAGCATAAACTTTTGTACCAGCGGTACTGATAAACATAAGCCAACTAACAGCAGTAACTTTATACTAACAGTACAAAATTATACTAACAGTAGTAACTAGCAGTGGTAACTTTATACTACCAATACTAACTACTTAGCATAATTTCCATTATGTACCTGAGCAGTAGTAACTCTAAGAATCCTTGAAGTCTTTTAAGTCCCAACAAGCTGGGTCCAAAATAGGAAGGACCATACTTGGTGGTGGAAGCGTATCATAATGGCTCATACAAGCTGCGTACAATGGACGACAGGGAAGTACCTAGCGTCTGGCATGCGATCAATTTAAGAAGACACTACTTGTAGGGATCATTGTGTTTGAAATTCCAACTCTAATGTAATCTATTATGAATATTAACGAACAATCACGCCGCTCCCCATGTTAAGGGAGAGGCAATTTTCTGACTATGTGATATGTAACACAAATGTAGATAAATTATTATGTGACTCAGATGCCGGCCGGTTCAGCAACACCTACTGGCCAGGGCGTAGTCAATATCTGCAAAGGTAGATAAATTATTATGTGGCTCAGATGCCAGCCGGTTCAGCAACACCTACCGGCTGGGGCGTATTCAATATCTACAAGGATAGATAAAGAATTTTGTGGCTCGGATGCCAGCCGGTTTAGCAACACCTACCGGCTGGGGCGTGGCTAATATCTATCATTAGACAAATAATTATGTAGCTCGGATGCCAGCCGGTGTAGCAACATCCACCGGTTAGGACGTGGTCAATGTCTACTATTATCCATAAGTTGTTGTGTGATTTGGCCAATGGCTCGCTACCTCTGGCCTGGAAATGTTGGTCAATGAACAAGGGAATGGATAAATTATTAGGTGGCCCCCAACGGACCACTAATCCCCTCCGGTTGGTACAAGTGGCCAATATCCATATCTCAGGAATACCGCAAAGAAATAAGAATTACCAAAGGAAAAACAACGCTAAAGTAATAAGCAAGTCAAAACCATGAAAATACATGGGTCATTTATAAATGAGTATAACAAAACATTCAAACGTAACAAATTACAAATATTGTTTAACAAGTACAATGATAAGGTGCCAAAACCAGCCCTGGAAAGTAGTTTAAGCAAATTACAAATTCTGTCATCTAAGCATAGGAAGCCGTTGGAATATCACGTGGACCTCCGCCAGGAGTAGGCCCAGTTTCATCTGGCATAATATTTTGTAGACCACTAGGATCCAACAGATACATACGAGCCACTTTGTCAACGTACGGGTACCTCCTGTCAAAAAGCTCCTCATAGGCATCCATAAAAGTATCAGAAGACACGGGATCAACATTGGGAGTAGCCTTTAAAATAGCCTGAATATCTGGCTCCTTACGACCAATAGATATCCCGTCAATAAAGCCCTTCCCAACGGCAAGACTAAAAACTTCTCCCAACGACCTCTTATACTCGGCACTCTGATGTAATCGACGTAAGAAAGTAGGAAGATATTGATTCATAATCTTTTGTCTCACCATTTTCCCCCTGCCAGCTTCAACGGCATAATGCTCCTTCTCAAGTCTCAGTTAGTGAGCATCGGCCTTAGATTGTTTTAGTGCCTCTTCAAGCTGTTTGATCCGATCAGCCTACGAAGAGTACAACTGGTCTGCTTCTTTTTTCTCTTCTTCCAACTCCTCAAGCCTATCCTGCAAGCTTTTCTCTTGAGTTAGGGCCCCATCGTAATTCTTGGAAAGTTGATCATAAGCAGACACGTTCTTATCATAGGCCAACCGAACCGCGACCAATTCCTTCTTACACTCCTTGTAACGAGCCTTCACATCTTTGCAAGACTCATGGACATAGATGAGGTCGGCGTGCTATTCTTTCAAAGCCTCAAAGCAAAGCAGTGTGTTTGCTTGCTATTGGGCAGACTGACACAATAGCTTCCAAGACCGCTTGATAGCAGACTCATCTCGAACACCTTCATTAAAAAATTCTTGATCAGCAGGTGTAAAGAGGTTTGACATCATATCTCGGCATGCATGAGAGTTGTCCATGCGACATGAATCTATGAGCCCCCACTGAGAAGTAAAAGAAAGGTTGCTAAAGCACCCAGCGGAGTAGCCTAATAACAAAAAAAGAGGGGGGAATAAGCAACATGATTATAAAGAAAGAAACAAAGAAAATAGGAAGTACTTAATGGCTTCCACTTCTGACACAACATTAGCATGGGCATGCTTCTCCACGGTGTCAAGGTGTCGACATGCGAGGAGTCGCAACAGTTAATAATTAGCTTACAAAACAAAATACGTATGTAATAATAATAATACGAAATGTGTGTAAAACTGTACCGGAGTGAGGGGCAGGGCTGGGTTGAGTTTACAATCTAGACAAGCCACCCTCGCTGTCACCATGCCCTTCTATGGAAAAAGCAACATCGGCATTTCCCTACCCCCCCTCGTTAATAACCAATTTATTAGCAATAATAGTATGAGGGAGTAGCATGCTGGTCAGTTTGGTCGCGTAAAGTGTCTATGCGACCAACAGACAAGGGTGGAGAAGCATATTCCTTATCAACCAAGGTCTCAACAGGATGCACGTGATTCAGAGGAGTAGGAGATGATACATGGCCTGAGTTCGGTTGCACTAGAGTCTCCAGATGAACTCTTCTCTTTTTTCAAGCACCCTCCTTGCCAGCACCCTTATTTCCAACCTCATCAACCTGGATATTAGCATCGGCCTCGACCTTAGCCTCAACTTTCTTCCTCTTTCTTTCCTTGTCATCCAAAACTTTGCGACATGGTATCTCAGCGGTCCTCATAGCTCCAATCGCTCCGCTAGGTTGGCCAGGTGAGTCACCCTAGCTGAGTTGGGAGGGAGGAGATCACCAGCAGAAACTTTGCAACCTTGGTAATTAGGGAGTCGTAGGAACTTGGCCATTGTGATAACTGCAAACAAAAAGGAAAATGTATATATATACACATGTAAACTGATGGGTAAACCGCAAAAAGAAAAAGAAGAAAGCAAACGCATTACCCTTCCCATTCGAATCTTTTATAGAAAAGGCACGACCGGCGTACTTCCAAACATTGGAAAGACCTGCAACGTACAAAATACTAGGCGGTGGCTTGGGAAGAGAAATGACAACCTCTCGCGGCTTGGCGGCATCGGGTGCGTTGTATTCACTAGGTTTTGGAATAGGGTCCGAAACGCTAGAGTCGTGATGCCGCCAAGCCATAGCAATTGGGCCCGCCCTCCGGTCAACAAGGAAAAATTTGTCCTTCCATTTTTTAGACTAGTGGGTGCATCTTTTAAGCAAGGTTTGCATTTTTTACCGGATCTATTTTGAAAAGAAAACCAATTACCTTGTTTACACAATTTGTAAAAAACACAAAAAAGAGGCACGGTAGGAGTAATATCTAGTGAGCGACAATACATCTCGAAATAGATAGAAGGATTAACACTTAACGGTACTAGCTAAAAAATATGTACACAAAAATACTCCACTACCCATAAGAAAAAAGAAGAAAAAGGGACCCTTAATCCCCCTTGCTGAAAGTGATGAGCATAGAGACCAATAGCGTCACCAGGTAAGGCGTCCATAGTCATACCCTCCGGAGGGACCCGCGGATGAAGGTCAGCCGGAATGCCATAACACTTAGCCAGCCATTTGACATTTGTTTCGGTCAGGAAGGACTTGCGTAGATGCATATCGAATTTAGGAAGAGAATTAACCTCCAATGCAGGATGGACCGATGCGGCATCCGGGAGGTTAAGACTACCAGAATCCTCTAGCGACATGATGAAGGATTCCAAGGGAGGATAACCAGACAAACCTCAAAAAAAGAGAAGAGAAAGGGAAAGATGGACGAGAGAACACACCTGAAGGACGAAAACAAACGAAAGCAGGAAGTGAGCGGAAGAAAGCAGTAAAAAGAAAAGTGTAATCGTAAAAATGAGAGAAATGAGGCTATTTATAGGGGAAAGAAGAAGTTTATCGAACGTCGTGTCAGGGCAGGATTAGGCATGGCTCAACCTTAGCCACACAATGAGAGCACTTGTACACGTGGCATAATCCTACATACTAAGGTGTGATCCAGCTATCTCTATAACTTCTGGTAAATTATGATGTTTGTCTTGTTGCTCATTAATTACGGTTCAGGCCGGAGACCCACCTCCCCCCTAAAAAAATCATTCTTTTTCGTTATCATTTAAAGTATTGCATCAACACATGTGTTGATACAACACTAGGAGGGAACATGTTCGTGTATGTGACCGATAGGACCAAGCCGCTAGACAGGAAGCCCCAGCGGCCCAGATCTAACATCCTGGTGTTGACAAAGCATGTAAAAGGATAAGCATATCTAGACCTCAAGAAAGACCAATACATTCTATTAACCAGAAACACCTCAATGACCATCGGTCTATAGCAAGGTCTAGGCGCGTGCAGAAGACCCAGGATTCGGGGGATCTTGTTTGTCACATGAGGGTGCCTCCTGACAAAAGCATACAGTAGTTCGGCGCTCCCATTCCCTAAGTATCAGGATCAGTAACCACCAATAGTACTCGGAGTAGTATAAATACCCCGAGCACCTTCAATGCAATCTCATCTACACACAGACACCACACGTAATATACTCTCATGTTGCCTAACGGCCATTATCATATCAAGTACTTACTCTCACGCCGGAGCTTGGTCCTGAGATAAAACCTAGGGCGAGGTTAACGTGCATTGTCTTCTCGACATGCTTGTATGTAGCATCATAGAATCCGACTTGAGGCAACACTTATCCTTCTAGACGCGAGCTTTGCACAACATATCTCTTCGATTTAATACATATAGGCATGTTTGTGCATCATGAATCAAATACAACAAATGTTGATACAAAAAGCTTGATGATACCCAAAGGATATAATATCTTTTTTCATATGAAGATAAAAATCTTAAATGAATTATATTTTAAACTATATACAATTAGAGGAATTTGGGAATATTTTATTTTTAAATTTATTATTAAAAAAATTCGTCAGGTGCTCCATTCTTTATCCCGCACCCGCTTATGTGTGTGTGTGATAGGGTTGACACGGTGGGAAACCCGGATCCGGTTTTCATTATTTTAATATTTTATCCAAGTGTTGTTACCTTCTTGTTTAACCGGGTTTTCTTACCCTAGTACCGACTCATCCCTTTTGATAAACAAAAACACATCGCTAAACCATATCAGGGATAGTGTCATTCGATATTGTGTATCACAACACATCTCATTCTTTAAACACACACCATAAACTATGTTTCTCTCTCGCTTAGAATCAGTCCCTTCAAACTCTTTTACCTCCGACATTGTTTTTCAGTTGCAAAATCAAACATCTATCTTGAATCTTGCAATCCCGGGTATGATGTTAAAAGTTAAAAATAACACCTATATTATTTGGGGGTTTTCTTATATGTTTTTCATTTTAGATTTTGATTATGGGTTTGAGTAGTTAGGGATCTTTGTTTGTATTTTTAGGTGTTTTTTTATATATTGATCATTTATTTCTTCTTTGCTTCTTTGTGTAGCCGGTAGCTTTGCCTATTCAGTGGTCGATAGATTTATTTTGGGTTTTGAAGGCGTAGATTTCTAATCTGAAGATCAGATACTTCTTGGAATCAGAAGAGGTACTATACTTTTCCTTTTTTAGTTTGCATACTTTGTGTGTGCAATAGTTAAATAAGTATCTAAAAGCTAATTGTTTGCTAAAAAATTACATTCATTTTCATTTATAACGGTTTTAAGCTCTACTCTATGTAAAATGTAATTTTAATCTAACTGCTTATTTTACCTGTAAATAGGCATAATCTATTGGGATAAAGCCGTAGAATACCAACGAACTTTTCAAAATTTATCGATTTGGTACGTGTACTTCAAAAATTATCGATTTGGTACGTATACTTTCATAAAGTGTTCTCATTTGCACATTTTGATGACGTGTCATACGTGATAGGCTGACACGTGGCACATCAATAACGTGACACATCATCAAAATGTGCAAATGAGAACACTTTATTTAAGTACACGTACCAAATCGATAATTTTTGAAGTACATGTACCAAATCGATAAATTTTGAAAAGTTCGTTGGTATTCTACGGCTTTATCCCTAATCTATTTAAATAGCTCAAAAATCGAACTTGCTTTGATAATTAGAATGCTTTTTAGGTTGTGAATTTTTAGTTACTACGCATTTGCTGCTACTGCTATTTCATGAAATAATCCGTTGTTCCAAAAATTGGCAGATCCAATCTGCCCGGTTGTGACACCCATCTTAGTCCAGAAAAATACAACAGTTGTGAAGTATTAGGAGCCTCTGCACGTTTGATATGAAGAACATACATAATTGTTGTCAGAGATTCTCTTTAAAGTGTGAATCTCTTCAATGGCGGGCTTGCAGACAAGCAAGCCAGGAAGTGCAGTGGAGGCATAAAAAGGAGGCTTCATGTTGTCGTTTCGTTAATCATAGATCCTAAGGTATGTTAATTGTCCATTTATTCGATTTAGTTTTGACACGTACGTGTAAAACATGGCACTAGAAATAGTTACTGTTTTCCCTATCTTTTTACAATGATAATCAATAAATGATGACGCTTATTGTAGACATTTGGTAATGCTAATGCTGATGGAGATGGTAAAATCTGTATAGAGGAATGGAAAGAGTTTGCACTCCGATACCCAAGACTTTTGAAGAACACGAACGTACCAGATGTTGACAACATAGCAATGGGTTTTCGGGCTCAAAAAATATATGCTTGGCTCAAAGGTAATAAATTGCTTAAAGAGCATTACTTTTGGTTTGTCTTATCATAAATCATCTATTATATTTTGCGATTTGCTTATTTGAAAAGGCTTATGCTTATTGGCGCATCGCTATTTATTCTTGAAAAAGATTCACTTTAATAAGTTGTTAAATATAATCTGTTTAGGTACTGAAAACCGCTTAATGTGTTCAGATAATATTATAGGCTAATAAGCTGCTTTATTCTGGATACTTAGAACACCTTATCGTGTTCACCTTAGCGTGATCATATGCCATGGAAATAATTCGAATTTTGTGTATGGAATGCAGCAAAAATATGCAGTTACGCTTAGGAGATGAATTTGATACATGCCAAGAGCGTTGAAAAGGATTGGGGTTTGAAGCTCGGCGAGTTGGCTAGAATCTAAAAGGGTGGGTGCATCATTCGAGCCATATTCTTCGACCGCATCAAGCAGGCATGTGACAGGAACCCAGAATTGGCTAACGGTTGACTTTGAGGTAAAATCGTTTAAGTTAGGGTGTGTTTGGCTTTGCATTATTGAACTTCTGATAACTTACTTTATTCGTCGAAATAGTTTCTATGTACAAGTCGTTCTATGGTTAGTGTGTTAGTTTAAGCACATAACTTAAAATGTTTAATGATAAATGTTTAGGTTTGTGAATTTAGTTATCTTCTTTTGTTTTATGAGTTCTTAATTTATTGATGTTGGTTCTTGGTTACAAGTGTTAAAAGCTTATCAAACTGGTACCTCCTAAAATGGCTGAAGACATACTCCTTATGCCAATCAGCATGATAACTACTTCAATATTTTTTGCCTACTACAATTTTTGTTGTATTATTTCCTTCAAACTTATGTGATTCTCATTGTGACATTTTTCAGGCGAGTTATATGTCGTCATTTCAAATATCACTTTTACAAGTTCATCGCGTTGGTGTTTATGAAATCTTTGCACCTGGACATGTCCTAAGTAAGCACCCAAAACTTGGTACCAATCAGCTCATGTAATTTTTGGATTTTTTTAGCTTTTAGATCGTGATGAACACATATATTCCGAGCAACTTTTAGATTAATTTTGTTAAAGGCATATTCTTTTAACATAAAATAACTGTTGGAGTTCACGACATTTTTTTCTACTCAGTGATATAACAAGAAGCAATTGTTCATGAGACATATTCTTTGTAACATTTTAAATCATTTCAATCTATTTCTTTATTTCTCAGGTTATAGGACCTTATCATCTATTGGCCTTGAGAATTTTCTTAATTGGAACCCATTATCCATGATCCATCGATTACTTCGATGTGCAGCTCGCAAGTGCTTCTGATCATGCATATTACATATATCAGGTATCCTGACTATTATATTTTACCCTTTTGAGGAAAATATTTTTCCTTATTGTCACATGAAAACATCTCATTTCCTCATTATTATTAAAAGTATGTTTAGACGAATCCATTCGATCCTAATTGTTGACTGGGTATGTTTAGACGAATCCGTTAAAAGTATGTTGTTATGCCTAATCCGATCAATGCACATATGTGTTAATGCTTTATGATCTGCGAACATGATTCTCGATTGATCTAGACTGTGATCTTATATCACGTAATAGTTCTTCCTTATTGTACACCAAAGACATCTACATCCACACACTTACACTCCATTATTGTAAACTCTAGTCTTTCACGACAGACAATACTGACGATCCATACATGAGAGCTCTGACATCTTTCGGGCACACTAGAGTCTATATAGTTAAAACTACACGAACATCTGATTGCGACTATAATATCTGATTATCTCTCTTCCTGACTACATTGCACATCTGTCGTTCAATCGATAGTGAATAGTGTGGTCAACAACACTCTATCTACAAATCGTACGTATAGTCTACTCAGATAACATATACACATTATCATCTCATACATGAATAACACTGCTGAGTCTATCGCGAGTTCTGGAAGAAACATATTCAATCATGTATAAGATTTCAATATGAGAGCTCGATCACTCTCATATCTTTCTGAGCTGTCGTCCTTTATACTCACGTCACTAACGTTTCTACGAAATCTTTTAGATCTGCGTACACTAGTAAACTTATGTATATACTTACTCTACCAAACATTAAACCACACACTATAAATCAATTATACAGTAACCAACAGATATGTTCATATTGATCACAGATAATATATCTACACACACACGCCTGGTGAAAGATAGCGTCACTTATACATGATTGCTTCTTAGTGCATCCATTATAACACAATCGCTAGACACTCAACGGTTAAGATGTTGATAACACTATAGTGCGCATACTAGATCTTTCTTCTCATCACCATATGACGATACAACAAGGAACAGAATTACTAGACTCTGTGGTACATAGATTCTCTACATAACATAACATCATTACTCTTTTTTCACACACACAAGTCTGACGGAATTTGTTTTTGATACAGGATCAGAGTGATTCACAATCTATATCTACATTATTATTAGTACGTAATCGAGATCTATAGTAACCCTAGAGTTTTTATATCTAGTCGTATTTCTTCTTGCTGTCGTAGTTTTTTAAATGTCTATGTTTTAAATTTTAGTTGGTAATTGTTTATAGTAGAAATTAACAAAAAGTAAATAGTATTTGGAATTGAATGTTGAGAAATTTAAGGATGTTTAAAATGATGTGTGATGCTTTGATATAACAAATGGCATGTATAATGGGTTAGAATGTTGGATAAAGTGCAGATATTCTAGATATAGGCTATAAAGGAAGTAAACAAAAGAGGTTTTGATAAATTCATCTATCATTAGTTTTTTTTTCTATTGGTGGTGATGATTAAGGAATTTGTTATTGAAGGATCAGAGTGATTAAACATATTTTTAGCGAAATCGATCAAATCCGGTTTTTCTGAATTTTCTAATACTGTATATTTTTTTAACTCGGTCTAGAAGATTATCTGTTAAACGCTTAAGCAGAGATGGTTAGCAGTTGTACTATCTATATTATAAGATCAAATGGGAGATGTTAGGATGCTACTATATAATTATAAGGCATGAGGGTCAGTACTGCAAATAAGTCATAATTAGAGACTTATAGTAGTCTTGGATGATGTCATTGATAAGTTTCAACTTAGAAATCAATTAATTGATATGCATTTTTACGGCGAAAGGCATTCTAACCAATCAAGCAGAACACTATTGTTTTCCTGGAAACCGGATCTGGGAAAACATTGATTGCCATTATGCTTCTACGCCGGTATACCCATCTGCTAAAAAAACCGTCACCAAATACTACAGTTTTTTTACCCATTGTTGTGTTAGTCAAACAGGTATTCCCCTTAACGATTTTTCGCCATATATAGTCCATAATCATTAAATGATTTACATCTTATTGCCGTGTATAGCTAGCGGAGGTTGCCAGGCAACACTTAGACCTCAAAGTGGTGGAGTATTGGGGTGAAAAGGGTGTTGATTATTGGAATGTTGTTGAGTGGAAGAAGGAAAAATACGAAAATCATGTACAAGAAATTGTTGAAAGCGGAGTTGCAGGGGTTTACATTTTACGACAAACCTATGGTATGTTCAGTTCACTTTCATTTAGTTTTTTTGTCTATGTGCAACGGCTTGGATCTTATTAACTGTGTTGTTTTGAAAATAAAGTTTGCACATTGACTGTAAAACCAGACCAAAAGGGGCCGTTCGAGATTTCCTATTAAAACTACTAAAAATTATTAGAAAATTAATCACCAAGGCAGATAATAAACTGTAATGAATCAACTATTTCACTTTTGCAGTAACGTAGCGCAAAATAATAATTAAAAGTTGATGGTAAAAATGTAAATATGTCAACTTTGCCTCCTTACTCAATTGCGGTTGGTTGAACTTATGATAACTTGTTGCAATTTTAGTACGAATGCATCTACAGCAGATCATAGCCCCATGTGAAATATTTTTTGTTACCATTTAGTTCATGCAAAATACTTAGTTCCAGGTGTGTGCAAGCAAGGTTGCGGTTTAAACTTGAACTTGCGATTTAACTTGGGTATTAACAAGCGACTTAAGAGGGAATAAGTTATGGGTTACTGATTTGAAAATAGTTGCATTTTAGTGCCTGTTAGGTGCTAGGCAGGCTAGATGTGCGTCATGAAAATGCTTGCCATTAGCTAACAAATTCAATTCTAAAACTAATAGTCGTATCTTTTCTAAATAACTGACATATTTCGGGCCTGCCTATTGGGTTTGTTGGCCTGCGGCCCAAACCAGAAACTTTACAGGCTTTTTATTCCTTTTGGCGTCTAAGACAACTTAATCTGTCCAACAGTTCCTCCCTAATTCGGTGATGCCAAATCATCTTTTCTCCAGTTTCTTTGTGTCCTTGATGCTTTTGATATCTTCAATAAAGCTTGAATGAGTTTACTTCTCCGTTTTTGTCTGTTGCCCAACCGAGTTGCTTCCTTCAACCTTGGCATCATCCTGCGCAATCCTTCCTTGAGTTCCATCTAGCGAGTCCCCTATTTCAGCAATTATATCCGCAACAGCCTGTGGTCTTTTTTATCCCGGCAGTTCCGCTGCCTTTTCCCACCACATCTTCTGGCTTTTCCTGCTTTGTCCTTGTTGCTCCCTCATAGTATCTTTTCGCCATTCCAATGTACTCTTTGTAACATTCCTTGACTGCTTCTTGATTCTCTTGTGCCAATCCTAGCAACTTTGCTATCTCGTTCCATTTATTATCCAATGAAACATTCATATATCCACCCAATCTACGAACTTATATAATCCCAACAGATCAATCTTGATTACCCCAATAACCGGTGGTAATTCTCCCAACACATCTTGTGATCCTTCATGCCCTTAGCACAAATTCGGTACCAACTTCGGTACACTACACCGAAACACACTAGAAAAGTGTTTCTGATTTTGTTACACCGAAAACAAACAATCCTTTGTTTTCTGATTTTCTGTTACACCGAAACAAACAAACCTTTGCTTCTGATTTTCTTCCACCGAAACTAACTATCCCTAGTTTCTGTTCTCGTTACACCGAAACAAGCAATCCCTTGTTTCTGCTTTGTTGTTGTTGTTAACCTTGTGTGTTGTTTTGATTTCTTATTCAAAATCACAAACCTTCCTACACACAACCTTGGTACCACGTCTTGGTAACCACACCGAACCAAAACTCCTTCGTTTCTGATTCTGTTGTACCGAAACAAACTTACCAAACTGTTTCGCTCTCGTTGTTTTGTTTGTTCTTGTGTCGTCCCGACACACATATCTTTTCTTGAGTACTCCTTATATCCTTGTTCCGAGTACTCTTATAACCATCACCACAACAACGTTCCTTTTACTTTGTGTATTGTTTTCGAACCGGTTTCCACAAAGTCTCAATCCCCGCACGTTTTCTTAACCAAAAACGGTGCGTATTTCCTTCTCCTATTCCTGTGTCGCATCAATAGCAATCACAAAGAGAAGTTTCAGCGCCTTCCTTCCTTTCCCTTCGTTGTCTTCAGCGAAGTTTTGTCCCACCAATAACGTTTGGTGTTAACGTTTGTTCCTTCAATCGATTCGTGTTCCTCTTCTCCTTCAAGAGTGGATTGAAGTCTGTTGCTATCTGCAACTTCCCGTTGGTTCTGATCATGCATTATCTTCTTCCAACGTCCTTGGTGTCTCTTCCCTTCTAAGTCTTTTGATCTTCATGATCAAAACTTGAATCAACTTCTTGTAATCTTGCAAACCTTCGGCTCATGATACCAATTATTACACAGGTTTATATGAATTCCATAATGTTTGTTTACAGGGAGCATTTTCAGTTTGAAGATTTCATGTAGAGTGCTTAAAATTCATTTGTGTATCTTTTTTTTTCTGCACTAAAATTTGTATCAAGATAGGTGAAACCAACAACGGATTTTCTAAAGCAAGCTACAGTTGTAGAATTCTATTTGGATTGATGGAAACGTTATAATTTTTTCTTTTCTTTAGTTACATAATACATTACAGATGAAATGGTCATCTTAGATAACCCATTCCGTCATCATCAACAACGACGCCCACGAGTCGTCCCGCAGCGAAGCGCGGGCCGACCCCCTCGTTTATTACATTTTCAACCATCGTCAAATTAAAATATATATAATAAATGAACATGGATATATATTTTGTATACCTTGTGGCCTATAAATTACCTTCTCCCATAGTCCCATTCATTTGTAACACACGCACACTATGAACGGTGTATATCCCCACAGGTAATAGCGACTAGTTTTCCGGTCAATAATTAATATTTAGTATTTTCTCATAAACATGAATGTTTAACAAAACTTTTTATTGTGATACAGATTGTTAGAAGGCAAGGTAGGCATAATCACCGGTGGAGCTAGCGGTTTTGGCGAAAGCACGGTCAGATTATTTGCTAAACACGGTGCTAAAGTCGTGATCGCAGACGTCCAAGACAAGCTAGGCCTTTCTCTTTGTAACGATTTAGTGACCAAAATCGGGGACAACGTTATTTACCTACATTGTGATGTCACTAAAGAATCCGACATTGAGAACACAGTAAATACCGCAGTTTCCAAGTTTGGGAAACTCGACATTATGTTCAATAATGCCGGGATTCCAGGAAACTTGGATTTCACAATCTTAAACTCGGATAACGAAAATTTCAAACGTGTTTTCGATGTAAATGTGTTTGGATCATTTCTAGGAGCTAAACATGCTGCTAGGGTTATGATTCCAGCTAAACGTGGAGTAATTTTATTTACTTCGAGTGTAGCATCGGTTCTTGCGGGTGAGTCACCACATTCGTACACGGTATCAAAGCACGCGGTGATTGGGTTGATGAAAAATTTGTGTGTTGAGTTAGGTCAGCATGGGATCCGGGTGAACTGTATTTCACCCGGATCTGTTTCAACCCCGTTGCTAACAACAGCAATGGGCGTTGATAAACAGGTGGTGGATGATATTTTGTGTGCATCAGCCGTGTTGAAAGGGGTGGTGCCCATGGCGGATGACGTGGCTGAGGCTGCGGTTTATTTGGGTAGTGACGCTTCTAAGTTTGTCACTGGGGTTAATCTAGTGGTGGATGGTGGTTATAGTACTACTAATCCGACTTACTCTAGGGTTATTAAACAAACGTTTGAAGATTTGGCAAAGAAAAAAGAATGTTGCAATGGTAACGGTGTAAGTCATGCAACATAAATTTATTTTTGTATTCGTTAAAGGTACAATAAAGCTGTAATGAGAATATGAATAATATATACGAGTATTACTTATCAACTCTAGCTCGTATCCGTCAGCTGTAACATTAATATATGCATTCGTTAAATAAGATATATCAAGGTTAATCTTTTGTATTCTTTCACTAGTGTATATCGAAATATGTGAGTTTCAATATCACGCTCAGGCGAGATCGAATATCGTTGATGTTATTGTTGTTGTTGATTGACAATTGAGTCCAATATAACGTATTGTACAATCTTATCACACAGTTGGATTATTTAGTAAACTCAAACGATCGGGGTTAGATCCCATCTTCTCTTTTGAATTCGTAAATATTACTATTCTTTTCGAAAAGAATCTAAAGAAAAAAATATTCTTTTTCTCAAGAAATCTAGAAACAGGAAAAAAAAAATCTACAGCTAAACGCTATTTTAGCGTCCGGTTTTGCAAGCATGGCCACCGGTGCAGTGACAAGGCTTGGCGAGGGTGCCGAGCCTAACCAAGTCGCTGAACCCAATGCTCTTAAACAAATTTTTACCATACAATCGCCATTGGCATTGTCACGTCAAGTAAGACCTACATTTGTCTTTATCTGAAGGATCAATTTGTAAGGAAATTTTAATCACGTAACATATTGTACATGTGACATGTCGTCATTTTAATTGAAAACCATATCACGATATTCATATGGTCAATACTCAATACGTATTCATTTCACCGATGATGTCTTTCAGACGTATATACATTTTCATTTTTGTATTTACTTGTCAAAGTTGGAATACATGTGACATATGGATGTTGAAAAATGTATACTACTTTTTAAATCATTCATAAAACCTTGCATGATACATAAACAGGGTCTTTTAACACGTATGCAACCATCAAAAAGTTGGCATAATGGTAACGTATATGATGTCCTCACATAGGGGTGTGGCTGGTTTGAGAAAAGAAGTCGTAAACGATGCGAGAATATCCGATTAAGCTGCATGCATATGAGTCGGAAAAATCACCGTCATATATATGTCTAGTATATGTTTGAAAATAGATCTATAAATATCATGTTTTCATATTTGAGAATAAATCTGTATAAGTTTTGTCAAACGGGCGTCCTAACACAGGTTAAATTGTATTTTATTAAACTCAAACATTTTATAATTACTAGTTGTTTGGACCTGCAAATGCTATTATATTCGTCATAGACTCATAGGTAATAAAAATTAGGGCAAATTATACAAAGTGTAGTCAACTTATCACTTTTTTTTATTGTTTGTAGACAATTTTTCTTTTTGTAAAAAAATCATTTAACTTTTGAATTTCGAATATTGTGTGTATTTTGCCCATATGTAATGACCAAATTACCCTTCACGGTTAACAAGTTGGTTAAAAAACATAGGGGAAAATAGTCACCCACTACACGCATTATTCGAAATTCAAAAGTTAATTGATTGTTCAACAAAAAAAATATTTACCTACTACACACAATAGCAAAACGTGTTAAGTTAGCTACACTTTTATATAATTTGCCCTAAAAATAACAAAAAAAGCATCTAAATAAATTTGATCAATTGAACAGAAAACTATCAAATATTATACTATATAATTAAAGGGTGAGATTGTCATCCCGAGGCTCCCATTTAATACACTTCTCCGACCGGGTTGACCCGCCGAAAATCCGCCGGAACCCGCCGTCGGTCGACCACACCCGAGAATTTGCCCCGACCCGGTTATTAAAAGCCCGCCACGTACCCTAAATACGTGTCTCTCTCTCTCTCAAAACTCAGATCCATCTCTAACACATAAAACACACATACACAGATCCATCCACCTCATTCAACTATCAAACTCTCTCTAGAAACGCATCTCATAAATTTTTTCTTCATATCATCTAATGGATGCTGCTTGGTCACAGGTAATTAACCAAATCCTCTTCCTAATTCCAATTTAATTATATAGTTAAACACCATTTTATATCTAGGGTTTTGTTCTTGCTTTTGATGATGGCTAGCTTTAGTTTGTTCACTTTCACTTTTAAACGAGAATATATGTTTCTTGATCATAAGTTTTTATATAAAGTTTGAATTTTTATTCATGTGGGGTGAAACACTTTTAGGATTCTTTTGATTAGATGATAATTAGCTGAAAAGATTGAATCTTTATTGATTGGTTTGTTTCAGGCATTTTGCCATACAAAAGCTTCATATTGTAGTTGTGTTTGGGGTGGATTAAAATTTTCTGTTTCGGCTGTTAATTGTCTCTTATCTAAAGGTTTGATACTTTTTTATTATTATAAACATTGATTTTTTTGTTTCGATTATGTATATTTTCTGTTTTTACAGGAATTATGTGACTATTTGAGATTATTAGGGGTTTTGTTTGATCATATGTTTAGTTTTGTAACAAGAAATATGAAAAATGAGGAGCTGGAAGATGCAATGGGAAAAATGAGTTGTCTTTACAATATCTAGGTATGGTTTCCTAAATTGCTTAAAGTTTTGATTTTTATTGTAAATCATAAGTAGATGTAGCTAATTAGAGTAAAAGTGTGTTGGATAGTTTGGTATCTAAGTAGTTTTCTTTATATTGCGTTTGTAGTGATCAATGGGGGCGAAACTTGAAAACGTGAGGGCGGATGAAGATTTCAAGCTAGGCCATCTGGATGAAATATTGGTAAGTTGTAACAAAAGATTACAAAAAATTATTTTAGCAATTGGGTGCAATTGCAAGAAGTAGTTTGGGGGGGGGGAAGTAGTCGGTTTTGATCTAGAATTTATGTGCATTAGGAAAAAATTCATGGTTTCATATTTTGAGAGTTTCCCCAATCTCTGTATCAAAATTAGGCAAATTACAATGAGGTTTAAGACGTTGTTTGTTTTGTGCAGGTATAAGACGGAAACTGCTGACGTTTGTTCTTTTACCACCTTCAGTTAATGGTATTCAACTAAATAAGGTATGACTCCGAACTTTGTAGTTAAATATTTAGTTAGTCATTGTAGATGACCAGAAACTAGATATCCAAAACGCAGATCCAAAACAACATTGTTAACACAAAACCAATATGTTCCTTTACAGCCCGTTTTATTCGTTACTATCTGATAACACATATACTTTCTATTTTGCGCGTGAAAGCATCGGATAACACAAAAACAAAGTAACCATCTGATAAATGCTTACTTTGGTTTTGTATTATTAGATGCTTGCAGAAATAGATGTCTCACTGTACTACTTCAAATAGTAAAAGCGCCATTAAACATTTTTTCTTTACAACCCGTCTTATTGCACCTGATGTGATTTTGATTTCTTAATAATGGTTTGTCTTATGATCGAACATAAAATTCTAAGGTTAACGAAGAAATTTGATTCAAAGAATTCTTGACAATGGCAGCTCATGGTAGCTACTAATGTGATTTTGATTTCTTAGTCATTGTATTTTCCAACATGCGTTTGTTTGTGGTTGGCTATGCTATAGGTTGGGGTTTTTGTATTTCGCTTGATAAGTTTGGTATCTAAGTACTTTTCTTTATATTGCGTTTGTAGTGATCAATGGGGGTGAAACTTGAAAACATGAGGGTGGATGAAGATTTCCAGCTAGGCTAGCTGGATGAAATGTGGTAAGTTGTAACAAAGATACACAAAATTCTTTTAGCTTATGCGGTTTGCTTTCTGATCACGTGGAGAATAGATTTTTGGATCGGGTAAATGCTATATTAGAACTCGAATTTAATCTGCATTGTGTTATTTGAATATTTTTGTTTAGATCCTATATTTTACTCGCGCGCACTGGCATGGGCTAACTTAGTCACGACATCAGGCGCAGACCAAGAAGCATCAGGGAGAACACACTGACTGTAGGCCAACCACCACTAACATACGCCCCTTCACTAAACATAGCTGCATACGAACCACCCCCATACTACGCCTCCTAATAATTCTGCGCACCATAGACCATCCATCCAACGGCTTACGCTCACCCTCATCAATTTAGTTAATAATTAGTTGATGCAAGTTTGTGATTCAGTCAATAATGAGCTTTTGATGTTTCGATAAAGGCATTATGCTTTTTGAATCTGATTATTTAGGTTCGAATGATTATTGAGGCTGACTACTATTTTTATTTGTTTTTTTGTTCTATAATTTCGTTGTGCAACAGGTCAGGATCAAGATGCTCCACCACCGCCCAGGGCTATAACCCTTACCCTAATCATGCTTCTGCCCATCTGAACAGCTGCGTGCCGCCCATGCAAACATGTTGGTTTTTATGTTTTTTTTATTTTTTATTTTGGTGTTTAGATATATTTGGGATTTGTAGCTTGCAAATTTAAGGCAATAATCATACCTGTAAAAAATTAAACATTTAATCCTTTAAAGAGAACCCATATTAGCTTTGTATAAGTGACAAAGTAACTATACTACACATCGAATTTTTTCAGTATGTTATCTGTTTTGGCCATTCCTTTGAGACATTACGTTTTCCGATGTACCATATTCATTTTAATACAATGGACAGGTGAGGGTTGAGGAGTCGTGCTTTCTGATGTACCATATTCATTTTAATACAATGGACAGGTGAGGGTTGTTTAACGGGTCAAAGGGATTCAAGTCGAACCAGGTTGATTTTAGCATGGGTCAAAGACAACTCCGGCTGGGTTGACTGTAAACATTTGTCATTTTTGAAGATGATTTTTTAATTAAACAAAATATACTTTTTCATTTGTCACTGTAAGATGGGAATCGGATTATATGGTTAGAAGTAGTTGCAAAAAAATAAGGGGTATTTGGGATTTGTAGCTTGTAAATTTAAGGCAATAATCATACCTGTACAAAATTAAACATTTAATCCTTTAAAGAGAACCTATATTAGCTTTGTATAAGTGAAAAAGTAACAATACTACACATCGAATTTTTTCAGTATGTTATCTGTTTTGGCCATTCGCTTGAGACATTACGTACACATGAAGAGAAGCGTAAGTAGAAGCAATTAGTAATCCCAAACTGCATAAATAATAAGGCGTAGGGGTTTAAGGGCCTGATCTTGCTGTCATAAATGGGTAGTTTGGTAAAGCTTTTTTGGTCTCGCAAGTAGGGCATTTGAACATGCTATTTGCTGCCCGAAGTAGGGGTTTAGGTGTGATGTCTCTATCATAATTGGGGGATTTTGTTTAGTATTGTGTGCTACATGTTGTCATAGATGTGTGTCGGTAAGTCTTATTTGCCTCGCTAACAGGGTTCTTGAATCTGTTTTGCTGTTCAAAAATTGGAGTTTTGTAGTGTGGCTTATTTGCCTTCGCAAACAGGGCTTTTGATGTAACAGATGGGAAGATGATGCAAACAACATCCTCATATTTCAACACTGAAAAATTGTGTATTTAGTAGTTTGAAGCGCATGAATCCTTATCAAGAATATGGAGGTTTTTGCGTATGCTATCTGATGTAACAGATGGGTAGATGATGCAAACAACATCCTCATATTTCAACACTCAAAAATTGTGTATTTAGTAGTTTGAAGCGAATGAATCCGAGGGAGAAAAGGGGGTGAGTTTTTTTGAGGGGGGAGAAGGGGTAGGTGTGGGAGGAGGTGGAGGTAGGGGGGGAGGAGGGTGAGGTTTTAGATAGAGGGTAGGAGGGAGGGGAGTAGAGGGAGAAGTGGGAGGGGTTTAGAGTTTTTTTTTGGGGGAGGGAGGGGGTAGAGGGAGAAGAGGGGAGGAGGGGGGATTTTAGGAGGGGGGGAGTAGAAGGGATGGTTGAGGTGTAAGAGGAGGGAGGGGGGGTTTTTTGTAAAGGTTTTATAAGGGGGGGAGTAGATGGGAAAGGGAGAGGTAAAGGTTAGGTAGGGAAAGGGTATAGGAAGAGGTTTTTTTTTTTTTTTTAGTGTGAAAGGAGGGTAGGGGGGGGGGAGTAGGGGAGAGGGTTGGAGGGTTAGAGAGGGTGAAGGGGGGAAGGGAGGTTGGTTTTTAAGAAGGTAGAAGAGGGGGTAAGAGGGTAGGTAGTGGGTTTTTTGTTTTTGAGGGGGGGGAAGGTTAGGGAGTGAGGAGATTGTAGAGATGGGGAAGGGGTGGGTTTTGAGGTGTTGGAGGAGGGGAGGAGTTTGTGGGAGAAGTGGGGATTTGGTGGGGGGGGTTAGGGAGATCGGGAAGTGAGGAGGGAGAGGTAGGATAGAAGGGGTAGAGGGGGGTTAGGAGGGGGTGAGGAGGTATATAAGGGGAGGAGAGGGTTGTTAGGGGGGAAGAAGGGTTGAAGAAGTGGTGGAAGGGGGAGTAGAGGGGAAGAAGTAAGGAAGGGTGGGAGGGAAGAAGGAGTGAGGAAGGGAGGGAGAGGGGGGGAAGGAGGAGAGTTTTGGTTGTGGGGTAAGGGGGAGGTTAATGTGGGTGGAGGAGAGGGGTGGGGGAGGTGATAAAGAGGGAGGCAGGTAAAAGGGAGGGGGGGTAGCGATTGGGAGGGGGAGGGGAATAAGAGATGGGGTGGAGAGGGTGAAGGGAGAGAAGCTAAAGTGGGGGGGGGGGGGGAGGGGGTTAGAGAGCGGTATTTTTTTAGAGGGAAGTGAGAGAGGGGGAGAGTTGAGGGGTAAGGGGAAGGAAGAAGTAGAAGGGGCAGGGGGTGAGGGGGGAGGGGGAGGGGAGGGGGGGGGGTAAGGGGGTGGGAAAGGTAGGGGTAGTGTGTTTTTTTTTTTTTTAGGGAGAGTTTTTTTTGGGAGAGGGGGAGGAAGAGTTAGGTGGGGGAGGAGGGGGGGGTGGGGAGGGTAGGAGAGGTAGGAGAGAGTAGAGAGGGAGAGATGGGTGGGAGGTGGGGGAGGGGATGGGGGGTTAGGAGGGAGGGTGGAAGGGGGATTTTAGTAAGGGAGGAAGGAAGAGAGAAGGGGTAGGATGGGGGTGGGGTGGAGTGGATAGGGATAAAGGGGGAGTAGGAGTGGAGGGGGGGGGGTAAAGGGGAGAAGAGGAGGAGGGGGGAGGGTGAAGGGTAGAGGGGGGTAATTAAAGAAGTGAGGGGTGGGGGGGGTGGGAGGAGAGAGGGGAGGGGGGGTAGAGGGGGGGGGGAGAAGGGTATAGGGAGAGGGGAGTGGAGTGGGGAGAGAGAGGGGAGAGAAGAGAGTGGAGGGGGGGGGAGAAGGAAGAGGAGGTAGTTTTTTTTTTGGGAGGGGGGGGGAGGGGGGGGTTAAGGAAGGTAAAGAGGGATATGGGGGGGGGGAGGAAGGGGGGGGGGAGGGGTATGGGGGAAGGGAGAAAGAAAGGAAGGGGAGAGGGGTGAGGGTGGTTTGGATGGGGGGAAGAGAAGGCGTTTTAGAGAGTGAGGAAGGGGAGAAGGGGGGATGATGGAAGTGGTGGTTCGGGAAGGGAGGAGGGAGGGGAGTTTTTTTTTAATAGTGGTGTGGTTTGAGAAGGGAGAAGGGAGTGAGGAGAGGGGAGGTGGGAGGTTTGAGTAGGTAGGGGAAGGGAGGGAAGAGGGGGGGGTAGGGGGTAGTAAGAGGTAGGGGGAAGGAGGGGGGGGGGGGGGGGAGTGTGGGGTGGAGGGAGAGAGGAGGTGGGTGAGGTCGAGGAGGGAGGGGTTTAGTGGAGGGGGGGGGGTGATGGGGGGCGGAGGGGAGTGTAGTTATTTTAGGGGAGGGGGTTTTTTGAGGTGGATGAGGAGGGGGGAGGGGGGTGGAGGAGGGGGTGAGAAAAGATGGGAGGGAGAGGGGGGTGGGGAAGGTTTGGGGGAGGAGAGGGGTTTGGGAAGGGGAGTTTATTTGAATAAAGCCTCCGCTTCGTTTGTTCGAATTTGTTCTTCGTTTTGTGCTTTTGATTACCAACACATATATATCAAAGCTAACATTTGGCCCCCCGAACAACAATCCCCAAGGTCCACCATTACATTTGCGTCCTCAAACATATGTTTCATATAAAAGGTTCTCGAAAAAATCAAATTTATGAAAAATAAAACTTATAAATTCACACCGAACTAATATAGTTAGATATAAGTGTTGGTTGTACTTATAGTTTTATGAATTCGATATATGGAGTAAGTATAAGTTGTACTCGTAATTTGAAACTTTTTACTGCATAAGCATTATAGGAAGGGATCTAGTGAAATTAAAAAAAAAAGAATGATAAATATTTATAAACATGTAATTTAAATAATGAGAAAGGCAGAAAGCAATTAAGCAAAGATGCATCTATTTTTAAAAGTGCACATGAAATATTTGGTTATAATATTTCAAGCAAAATACTTTTATCCCTTAAAAAAATTAATCACCTAAGCAAAGACAAAAAGGAAATTACTAGATGGAAAAGATTTGAAACATCTGTTACTAATTTATGACATTAACAATTTTTACTTTTACGGTTTTTCTAACTTTGTGGTTTTTTAACTACTTAAAGGTGACATATAATCCATGAAAACCTCATTTATTAAAGCCTAAAATGAGGTTTCAAGTTAAATTTTTGCTATGTGCAAACCACCTTAAAATGGTCACGTCAACCTTTTGAAATTTATTTAAGCATGTGTAACGATGAATTCAAACCTTGTAGATTAGTCGACTAAAAGATCGAAAACAATGAATACCAAAATAAAACTTTATGAATAAAATTGGAAGTGCGTCAAATAACACAAAAGCCGATGTAACAAACTGTGCTTGCAAACTTACAAAATAATAATATAAGCTTGCATGCAACAAATTGTTCGCATCGAATTTTGGGTATTTCTGTTACACGGGATTCTTTCGGGAGGTTTTTATCTCAGAGGAAATATGTTGTTGAGATTCTTGAGAAGGCACATATGGTTAATTGTAATCCTAGTCGGACTCCTGTTGACACCGAATCCAAACTAGGTGTTGATGGTGATCCGGTGTCTGATCCGACATTATATCAGAGTCTTGCAGGTTCTCTTTAGTACCTCACTTTTACTCGCCCGGATATTTCTTATGCCGTTCAGCAGGTTTGTCTTTATATACATGATCTTCGGGAGCCTTATTTCTCGGCTCTTAAACGGAATTTGTGGTATGTTCTTGGTACATTGGAGTATGGATTGCAGTTATTTTCCTCCTCTACTACCTCTTTGGTTGCATATTCGGATGCGGAATTGGTAGGTTGTCCTACTACTCGGAGATTGACATCCGGCTACTGTGTATTTCTTGACAACAACTTACTCTCTTGGTCCGCTAAGCGTCAACCGACGCTTTCTCGTTCCAGTGCCGAGGCCGAGTATCGTGATGTTGCCAATGATGTTGCTGAGACTTGTTGGTTGAGGAATTTACTGCATGAGTTACATACACAATTATCTTCCGCTACACTTGTCTATTGTGATAAAAGATTTTGTCCACTATTCTATTTTGGGTTGTCCCAAATTAATTGTTCACTTTCAGAAATAGATAGAGAATTTATTTCGAGTTTACCATATTATCCTCACTTGAGGTTATCATTACAAACATTATAGAAGTTTTAGTTAATTAGTTAAGGATAAAACAATTATTTTGAAAAAGAAAAAAAAAAGTTGTAATGATGATATTTTTTTCTTAAACCGTGTATTTTTTTTGTGGACAATAGTTTTGAGACTAATGTAATATAATTATAACCTTTATTAAAAGGCAGTGTGTCCATATTAAATACACATTTAATGCTTGGGTTTTCGACTGGGTCGACCCTCCGGAAAAGCAAACGTAACCCGTCGGAACGCAAACTTTGACCCGGATCCGACCGCTTTTTTTTAAACTCCGAACCGTACACGTGTGGGGGTACGTGTTTGTATTTTGTCTGTCGGTACTGAAATAAGCAAAAACACACACCAAACACACAGTACATACCACACACTAGCTACGGATTGATCCTTCTTTTTAGCTACGGATTCATGGCTCGAGATTCATACTAGCTACTTTGGTTGGTAACATTGTTGTTGTTTTCATGCCATACTCTGATGTGTTGGAAAATGATTTTAGGCTGTCGAATGTCAACTACGCTATAGTCGCTTCGATGCCGCCGATCTCTTTGTTGTCGCCGGTTATGGTGTGCGGCGATGTTGATCGGTGTGTGACGATGCGCGGTTTAGGTGAGTGCGTAAACATCCGTGTTTTCGCACGGTAATCGGTGGTTTGTTCCTGCTTTTTGTATGGTTTTATAATTATGATTCAAAGAGTGAACCCTGTTTCTTGGCCACTATTATGACGCTCGAATTATGTAGGGTGGACGAATGGTTGAGTGCGAGAATTTCTCGCCTCAGCAACCTCCACGGACCAAACCATTTATCATACGCCACTGTCTATTTTCTCGGTGAAAGATATATCACCGTGAACGTCTAAATGTTATTAAATATCAGGCGATGATGATATTTAGAGAATGTGGTTGTAGCTATGGCTGCCAACGTTGTCTGATGGTGATATTGATTACAACAGGCTGTGATGAATTTGAAAAGATTCGATTAAAGCCGTGAATGGCCGCGTCTTGGCGGGGCAAACTATTAGGTTTGCAGCCATGGCGGGTGTATCCGCTTTTCTCGATTGTTGATCAATCTGAGCCTCATAGATACATCTGTCTAATTTTGCAATTTAGTCTTTTTTGTGAAATTAGGGGCGTTTGGGATTGGGATTGGGATTTTGGAAAATGTAGTTCCATCACTTAGGCTGAGTTTTATCTGATGTGGCGTAATATGTGTCACATGACTTTATATCAGAGATCCATTGCTCAATCGTAAGTTTTTATTATTTTGTATCTCAAGTTGTTCCCTACAACCAGGGCCTGATTTTTGAATCGTATATGCATTCTGTGTTGATTCTTTTGTGTTTCACTTATAAAAGCTCTCAATATATTTCTGTAGCGACTTAAATCTTTTACTATTTTTTGGTCATTTTTTCTCTTTCTCTGTAACTATTTATAATTTTCTCTCTTTGAGCCTTTATAGTGCAGAACTTGCAACTGTTATAGCAATTTTGACTAGATATTCTTCTTGCTTTAAAATATGTTCTCTGTCTTGGTTGGAAGTGCATTATGCCAATCTTTTCCTGTCAAGCCTCACTTTCCTCCTAAACCTTTTTAATCATTTCTTTTATAGTTTTTAAGCAATAAGGTGTCAGCTGTGATGCGTGTATACAAAAAACACACATGCGGGACATATGGTAAGTACCAAAATTTCTAGCTAACAGGTCTGATTTAATCGGACTGTATGTTTTTGCTTCTAATTTTTTATACATATTTGATTGTATGTTTACAACAATATTTTTGAATTCTATGACAGCCTTTGCTGGAAACTATGTAAATTTTGGCGTGTTTGAACTGTATGGAGATAGAGCTCTTGCCGATGCACTTGGTATTGCTTTAAAGATGACCCTGTCAGTTCCTTTAGCAGATATTTTGGCTTACAGGAAGGTATGTTGAGTTTTTCTTTTCTTTTTATGGTGCTGAAATAGCTGACCTGTTAGTTGTTATCATTTCATTGCCTACATTTCTGAAATTAAAAAATCTTTTAAAATTGTCCGCACTCATTTAATGCTTTTTTTGTTTGTGTATTTTGTAGCTTACAAAGGGGCATATTATGCATTCTTGGAAGTTCTATTCAACAGCCATATTATTTACATGTTAAACCTGGATTTAAACACGTTCATAGCCATTACATAATTTCAAGTAATATTTTATATATTGTGTTCAGTTTATTATAGGCGATGAAGATACTACAATAAGTGGCTGGATCGTGATGGATGAAATCGACCCATATCTTGGCGGGGCAGCACGACGTCGTGTTTGCAGCCGTGATGGATCAGACACCCTTATATCCTGTCCCGCACTCGCAATTATGAGCCAAACAAGATACCATCGATATCTACCATTTTATATTTTGTAGATGTTTAGATTTGCCTATGGTTTGCTGCTAACAGCTCTGTAACGGGTTCTCTTTTCCGTTTTGACGACTGAAGTATTCTATTGAAGGTACAAATGTGTCAAGGTGAGTGTTTGATTTCGTAATTTGATATAGGGTTTTATCCTTGCTGATATAGGTGTTTGCTCACATTATTTTGATGCTGGAAATTAATGTGAATAGTGGATCTCAACCCATAACCCATTTAACCCGTTTGACTTCTTACATTGTTAGCTTTCTATCATACATAAGCATAAGTAAAAGCATACATAATCCTAATGCTTTTGTAGCTGCTAAGTTGTTTAAGATGAGTTGAATGCGCACACCTTGGTAAGCTCCTTTAAGAAATATTTTACTATTCTGTTATGTGATCTCTGAAGCTAACATGCATTGAAATATGTGTGATTATGCAGGCGGATTGCATTTTTGTATTTTTTTAATTGACAGAAAGACTGCACAAAGGCACAAGCTGCAATGTCAGGTAACATCTATTTTTCATTTTGCTCGCACTGTATGATAAGCAGATGAGATGAGCAATCGCATTGATGGGTATTTACCATTATCACCGGTCTAATAGGTATGTAAAAATCGTTTTTGGGGTACCCTTGGCTTCTAGCAACAAGATTTGTGCAATTTACGTGGCTTTTAACTAAACTTCAAAGATTTAATGTCTAATAAAATTGTTGAGTTTTCTGTGAAAGTAAACTAAATTTTTATGGGCTGTTTGGCTTTAATTTATTTTTCTTTTTGGTATGCAGACTATACTAGGCATATATCTGCAATCGAGGTTTCGGGTTCAAATGACAGAACGTTTTTACTCTTTCACATCATTCACAGCAATTATTGCTTACTGCATTTTGATGAATGTTTTGTGTTTATCCACCTTGAAATGTTTATGGTAAAACTTTTACTTCACTTTAGTGCATGGTCTGTAATAAATCTAGATACTTAGCTTACTCATTCTACACATTTCACTTTAGTTTCCTCAAGCAAACACAGCTCAGATACCTATCGACCCAACGCATTTTAGCCCCGCGCTCCGCGGCGAAGCGCGGGCTAAAAACCTAGTTTTAAGGCGAAGATTATTTAATACAATATCATTTATACTAGAATGGCTAGAAAGAAAACGTAACAAGTGCCAAAGCATTATATGGAATCTATGTTTTATGTACTAAAGGTAAAGGAAATATGTCCTATAATAATAACGAGGTTCGTAACTCGTACATTGTCGCGGAACATGCAAGACTAATTTTGCAACGGTCTAATAGTCGTTGAGACTAACCTTACAACGAACCGATAACCCCATAGACTATTTCCGTAAGTTTCTTAAAAATATATATTAAACATCAATATTTTTTATAAAACCGTAGGTATGTTAGAAGCATTGCAATATTAGGCTGTTTTGTTCACAATTCGACGATCTTTTCAATGACATATTTTTTACGAATGAATCTATAGATATACGTTGCATGTTTGATAAATAAAGTTTGTTATATAAAAAGTCGTAAATAGGTAAAAGTTTAAGGTCGTTTTATAAACTTTTCGTATACTTTGAGGGTGAGTTTTGTAATTTTTTTACATCGTGGATCGCGAAATGTGAATTTTTTAATTGTGTTGAATTTTTTAATTGTGAAGCTCCCTTTAATATAAATGATGTTCGTAACTCGTGTGCTGCCGCGGAGCGCGTGAAACTATTTTTACAACAGACAAATAACACCAAATACTATTTGTCAATCGTTGAGACTCACCTTGCAACGAACCGTTAAACTCAAAGGCTATTTCCGTAAAAAAAAAATATATATATATATATATAGGGGACCGTTCTTTGCAGAACCACTTTTTTGTACAGAACATACAGAACCATTTTACCAATATGAAGTTTAGTTATTATTAAATATATTTTTTAAATTCAAAAGGGTATAATAGGAAAAACACATTTTGACTTTTTTTCTTAATTTTTTAATTAAAAAAATGTTTTTTTTAAATCTCTAAAATTTCGGACTTTTTTGGTTAATTTTTTTTTATCTAATTTTTTTTAAGATACAAGTTTTTAAAAAAATAAAGTACATATGTGTTTTTCTTAAGTATTGTTAATTAACATACGTTTCTTGCGTACAATTATTTAGCCATGAAACTAGTTTTTTTTCTTCTTAAAATTGTAATTGCATATATGTTTTTAGTGTACATTGTCTTCGAAAATTTATAATAAAAAACAAAAACATAACATGTAATCTCTAATAATTTATAAAAGTCAAATGTAAATACCTTACACAAAATTTGATATCGAATGAAACACAATGTATTTAAATACAACTGTATATTGTTGTAGATGTGCAAGAGATTCAAAACATGATGTGCAATCTTCGAGTAACATAATATGCACGGCTTTAAATATTATGCACAAGTCGAGACATTTATGCTCCCCATCTAAAAGCACAAAGTGCATCATTGGATCATCTTTATACACACCTTCATTCCTTTGATTGAGCCATCCCTGAAACAAATATATAAAAACAAAAAAAACTAGTTATATCAAATTATGCATTTTAATTTAAAAATTGTAAAAGTAGTTGATAAAATAAGCCGTAAACAAAAACATATATGTGCGAACTATAACTCATGACCGAATGTCACCAAAGTGCCCTTAATCATACATAAAACCTTATAAATCATATCACACCAGTGAAAATATTCAATATTCTATATTCGAAAAATGAAATATGTGTGGTATTTCTACGTGAAGAAATATCACAAATATTGCAGTCGAATTGCAAGGATCAGCAAGGCATGGACTAAAATTAAACCAGAGTGTGACCGTCACCAGAATATACATTCACAAAAGTAATCTGAACATAACCAATTCTATTCAATTCACTCGCTAAAATCATTAAAAAATCAACACATACCAACCTCAATTAAACAAACACACATGAACATGAACATGATCCCCAACATCTGGTAGCGGTTCGTATATTAATCCTTTTTTTAGTATATAATCTCCAACTTATTCATTATCTGCTTATGTTTTTGTAACTTTTATATTTCACTATGGATCTTACTAACTTTAATTTACTCTTAATTCTTACTACTTGTTTTGCATTTAGCGAACTACCCATGTTTCTTTTTTGTTTAGATTGCTCATTTTTGTATAAAGTTTGATTTATCGTTAATGTTTATGCAACTGAAGAATTCTATGCAATTGATGTAAATTTCAAATCATTTCCTTAAAAGGGATATTTTTCAATGTTGATATTGATGTAAATTTTGAATCTTTTCTTGAAAATGTGATGGCAAAATGATTTATAATAATTCTTAGACCAAGACCAAATATAGTTGGTTCTGGTCTCGTGATTTAGTTCAGTTTTTCATTTGCTGATCCGTGCCTAATTTCCCCACCATGGTTGCACTTGCATCGCATACCCAATAAAAACAATAAATCTACGACATGACCAAAACCATATTGGAACAAAACCTCTAAACCTCTAATTAAGAAAAAAGAAGTGCTTACATAATCTGCTGTAACAGCAAGGGTGGTAGTCCTCGGTATTCACAATCTGCAATAAGTTCAGAAAAAATCTTAATGAGTACTATGTATGATTCTCAAAGATTATGACATAAAGTGAGTATTAAATAGTCATAATCAGTTAACAAGATATTGAAATTGAACCTTGGTCGATCGTAATCCCGGGCACGTTACAAATAAAATCGTCGACTAACACATATCCATCAATATAACCCATCCTGTTTGCTCATATCAATTACATTTGCACCAACCCAAACCCACCAACGTGTCTTTTCTTGCATTCTACATTAACAAAGAAAAAGACACATGGAGTATTAACATCTAAAACATTTATGGAGTATTAAGATCTAGGAATGGGACCTTTTTTTCTTATAGATCTGAGATGGGAGAGGTTTTTTGTGATTAGTGAGAAAAATATGTGATACAAGACGGCACACACAAGATATGGAGCATTTAACCTAATTTTATTTCCCCTCTTAAATTGGGGAGGTTATTTAAAAAAAGTGTGACAGTTTTTTAGCAATTAATATTTAAAATTCCTAAAATACCCTTAACTAATTTATTTAGTTTTACCCAGCACACTTTTAGTTTACAATAATTACATAATTGGCCCAACTAATCTCATCCATTCATTAAATGATCTAATGGTTTAAAATTGGTTCTGTAGGTTCTGTACAAAAAAGTGGTTCTGCAAAGAAAATGCCACTATATATATATATATATATATATATATATATATATATATATATATATATAGGGACTTTATTTTCAGTACCATTTTAAGTGCGAGAACTGCGAGAACCTCTTTTAAAATCAAGAAGATACATCCACACCATCAATAATCGTAAGAATTCACCCATGTTCTTCTGTATCATCATGAACTCTTCCTCTTCTTTTACAAAAACCTTACACTCGGCCGCAATACTGCCATCGTAGGGGTGAGCAAATGGACCGAGAACCGAACCGGAACCGAGAACCGAACCGGAACCGACCCAACCCGAACCGAACTTTGGACCCACGGTCCGGTTCTCGATTCCTGAATATTGATAATTTCGGTTCTCGGATCGGTTCGGTCCGAAACCGACGGGTATCGGTTAAGTCCCAAAGGAACCGACCACTTATAAATTCTTGGAATAGACCACAAGTTCTTATGGGCTTCTTGACTCTTTGTATTCCACCATAACGGTATAACATTAGGTTTTTGTAGTTGATCAAAAAAAACACTCTCCTTTTTTATATCAGGCACAAGCACAACAACAAATCAACTATCAAATCTCTCTAACATTCAAGCAACAAATCTAAAATCCAACCATGGAAATGGAAGTAAGTTCTTTTGATCATATTACTAGTTTATTGTATTTTGATCATAGTAGAATCGTGGGTTTTATATTGTATATAATATGAGTCTTGAATCTTTAGATATGTTGATTTAGGAAGGTTTAAGTGTTTAACCAATCAAATGATATTTTAATATTATGGGTAGTTTGCACAATGCATGTACTACTGAGTATTGATCTTGACTGACTCATTGCTTTATTCAGTTATTGTACTATATTCACTTTGTCTAGCAGTTTGTTCACTAGTTCAAAAATGTCGTAGTTAGAATTTGTCGTTCACCAATGGTTCAAAAATGCCGTAGTTAGAATTTGTCGTTCACCAATGGTATGACATACTTAGAAACCAATATAAGGGAAAGCGATACTACTGTTGAGCATTGACTAGGTAGGTATGTCGGGTAGGTTGAGTAGCTTAGTAGCATGTTAAAACTTGTAATATCACGGTGGGTCAAAATCTTAGAGCAAAACTGGAACTTGTATACTCAGTTCAGTCGTTTCCAATTATTTATCTATAATATCTCATTTGTTTGTATAATCTTTTTGTTTAGGAAGCTTCAAATTCAACACAAATGGATCTTGATAACTCGGATTTAGAATTGGATGTTGAAAAGAATGATGATAAAGGATCTAAAAGAAAGACAACATGCTCTAAACGAAAAGCACCAACAAAGAAGAAACCTAAAACTGAAGGGCAAGAACAAAAATCAAAGTGTTGGAAATTTTTTGATACAGTGTATGAAGAAGATGAAGACGGAGACCAAGTGAAGAAAGGAAAGTGCAAATTTTATAGCAGATTAATTGCTGCCGACTCACACACAAATGGTACGTCTGGTTTAAAAAAGCATATTGAAAAGAGTTGTAAGAAACACCCGGACAAATTAGGAACTAATCAAGGTAAGTTGCAATTAAAAAAAGATGCTAGTGGTTAGGGTAATAGTAGTAGCGCTGCAACTTGGAAGCATGACGATGAAAGAATTAAGAAAGCCTTGATTAAGTTGTTTGTTGTGGGCGAGTTACCATTTGCATTTGTAAAAAACGAGGCTTTTGTAGAGTACACAGAATCTCTAAATGCTAAGTTCATTTTGCCATCTCGCCACAAGTTGTCTAGAGATGTATCTAAGTTTTATTTAAAAGAACAAAATAAGTTAAAAACTTTTCTAAGTAAAGAAACCAACACGGTGCACTTTACAACGGACACTTGGACATCACATTGTCAAAGGGTTAACTACATGGCTTTAACCGCTTATTTTATTGATGAGGAATGGGTAATGCATAAACGTATCATTAACTTTCGACCAATAAATAGTCATAAGGGAGATGATATAGGTAGAAAGTTGTTAGAATGCGTACATGAGTGGGGAATAAAAAATGTCATGACCATAACCGTTGACAATGCTTCTCCGAATGACAAGGCCCTTGATTTCTTGATTGAAAGGTTACCCAATATTTATGATGGTGGAAAACATTTTCAGATTAGGTGCTTTGCGCACATTCTGAATTTGATTGTGAAAAGAGGTTTGACAGAATTAGATGAATCAGTTCAGCGTGTAACTAAGACTGTTAGGTACATTAAGAACTCAACACAAAGAATCAGCAAGTTTAAAAAATGTATTGAAGATTCTGAAATCACAACAAAGCGGTTTTTGGTTAGTGATTGTGCGACGAGGTGGAATTCGACGTTTGATATGTTGAAAGTTGCTAATGAGTTAAAGGATGCATTTTATAAGTATGATATTCGAAACTCAGAGTATAGGAGTGACCTTGAAAAAGTGCCTGAAGCTTTTGATTTTAGAATATGTGCGGGGTTTGTTGAGTTTCTTGAAAAATTCAAAGTAAAAACCGAAAACATGTCAGCCTCTACTAAACCGTTGTCTCATTTGTTCTTTAGTGAGATTCTTGATATAGACACCCATCTTCGTAAATGGCAAGCAAAACCTGCTTTTAAGGTTATGGCTACTAAAATGAGATCAAAATACGAAAAGTATTGGGGGAAATTGTAGGAAATTAATGATTTCATGTACTTTGCTGTTTTGTTAGATCCGACCATGAAGTCTCAATTGATTTCACATGGGTTTAGAAAAATTATTAGGTATGATATAACACCGGAGAACCCTATGAGTAACAAAGACCTTGAGCAGATAGTGTCGAATATGGTGGATGAGGTTGTGGAAAGAATGGGTGTGCTGTTTGAGATTTACAAAGAAAGGTGTGGTTTTGATAGCTCGAGTTCGGGTATGTGTGAGTCAATGGAGCCTGAAGCCACGTCTCCTAGTCATGGAGATAATGACTTTCTAAATGATTTTTATAAAGGCAATGATACTAGCTCAATTGAATCTGAAACCGAGTTACAAAGGTACCTTAAAGAGCCTAAGGTTGAATTACGTAAAGGACAAATATTTGACATTCTTCAATGGTGGAAAGTAAACGGTCCACGATTCCCCATTGTCGCAAGAATGGCCAGAGGTATTTACACTTAGCGCAAAATTTACATGTTTACACTTTTTAAATTTATGTCTTACATTATCGTTTATATACTCTTTTATTGTGCTAGATATATTAGCAATTCAAATCTCAACCGTTGCATCTGAATCCGCTTTTAGTACGGGTGGACGTGTTTTAGACCCTTACAGAACTTCATTGTCAACTAAAATTGTAGAGGCTTTAATTTGCACCCAAGATTGGGTGAGAAAGTCGAGAAAACCGATAAATGTAGATAGCCTTGAAGACCTATTCAATGATGACGAGATTGTAAAAGACATGGAATATGAACTAGAGAAGACGAGTGAAAATGATAAAGGGGAACAAAACGTGGAATAGAATGTTCTTTTAGAAAAATTGAAAGTTATGAAATGCTTTTTGTTATTTTTGTGAACAAATGGAACTATGGAAGTACTGAACTTATATTCTACGTTCCTATTTTTTTATTAGCTGGAAGTTGTAAGTTGTAACAGACATAAAATTCTTGATTTTTGTTTTTGTGGTTTATTTCCTGCTACTAAGTTTGCTCTTTTGGTTTGATATAACAGCAGTAGAAAGTTTGCATTGCTATATGTTGCAGCTGTCAGGTTGTTTGTTTCTTTTTGTTTCAAAATTCAGAATCTGTTTCGATTAGCAATTCCAATTCCACACCTTATTTCACTCTTGAATGTGACTGTGAGAGTGTGAGTAATGGTGATGGACATGAAGTTTCGCATTTGGGGTAGAGTCATTGGTATACTTTGAGGGAACTTGAAGCTGCTACTGATGGTTTTGTTGATGAGAATGTGATTGGTCAAGGGGGTATGGTATTGTACTATTGTTTTCGTGGCATTGTTGCTGATGGTACTCAAGTTGCTGTTAAGAATTTGCTTAATAATAGGTACTTCTTTTGTAGTTTCTACTTGGGCATCTTGAAAGTTTTTGTATGGTTTGAGTTAACAATTAAATGTTCACATGCATTGTTAATGGGGGGCATCAACATCATTAGTTTGGTATAATTTACTAATTACGAGTACCACATCCATGCAGAGGTAGAGAAATAAAGCATAAACTTTATACTTTGTTAATATGTGTACATGACATAAAGCATAAATCGGTTCTAATGGGTAAGAACCGAGATACCCGAACCGGAACCGAGAGATGCCTCTCGGTCCAGTTCTCGGTTCCTATGTAATTAAATTTTCGGTTCTCGGTTCTTTCGGTTTCGGGTCGGTTCTTTGCAGTTCCGGAACCGCGCTCACCCCTATGCCATCGCACGCCTTATAAGAACATACATGCACACCTTCAAAGAAAAATTTTGTATTTTCAATTTCTCATCAAATTCTTTAAAACAAATATGTTTTTTTTAAACATATTTGTTCTTTTTAGAACATATGTGCAAAAATACAATTATTGAAGGCGTGCATGTACGTTTTTTTGAAAGTTCTCGCACTTAAAATGGTGCTGAAAATAAAGTCTCACTATATATATATATATATATATATATATATATATATATATAAGATCAATAAAATTTTATCCTAATATAAAAAAACACTTTTTATTTTTGAAATAATCTTTTTTTGCTAAATATGTATGTATTTTTTTTTCTACCTATAAGATAAATGGAGAGCTCACCCCTTCATATTATGCCACCTAAGAACATAAAATAAAGACACGTCATTGCTATATATATTTCTACCTATTATATGAGGAAGGCTCTTTATTACTGTATACATCCTAAAAAAATGACATGTGTACCTTAATAGTGAGCAATTATTTGCCCATTTTGAGAAGTATAACCTACACTCGGTTCATTGTTAGGCCATATACACCATGCTTACATGTCTCACTTCTCTTACATGCTCTCAATTTATTTCTCCAAGATGCATGAACCGGTAATTTTTGGTTTCTCATTTTGTATATTTATGCTTAAATTACTCACTTTTGGCTTCAGATATGTAAGTGTGTCTCACCTCTCTCACATGCTCTAAATTTATTTCTTTGAAATGCATGAACTGATAATATTTTGGTTTCTCAATTTGTAGATTTATGCTTGAATCACTCACTTTTCGCTTCCGATTTGTGAGTAAATTCACATGACCGATATTTTTTAGTATATCTTTTTGCAAGCCTTTTTTTTCTTCATGAATGGCTAACATATCTTAAACTAAGGTTTTTGTTGGTCGTTTTAATTACTTCAGCGATGAAAGAAACCGTAGGAGTATCCTGGATGTCACTCCATCACAAAAGGTTGACTTTTTTCCATCTCCTTCTTTTTCTTATACCAATATGTTGTTGATAACTATTGTGCTTCCTTTAGATTTACTTGATTTTTTTGTGGTTTTATATCTGAATATACGTAGGCTCAAATCACCATCTCATATACATTATTCACAACCAATTAAGTGGTGTAAAATTTCTTTCTCATGATTTGGAGGCAAGAAGATCCGCAGGACATCAAAATGATTTGGTTATTTGGTACTACGATGCAGTGTGCACTATGGTATTATCTTAACAAATTCTTATAAAAAATTAATATTATACTCAGTTTGTGTTAAGTTTTTGGAGGATGACAATATGTTGTTTTATAGAATATTTGGTGGGATCCTGAATATATCTTATCAGTGATTTCTCTATTCAAAAGGCAAATGAAAAGCATGCATGCAGTGGATATGAAAGAGTGCAAAAATTCTTAAGTTCACACTACAACAAAATAGTTTATTATTTTAAAGTCTTTCTACTACGAGTCATTTATAATGCATGATATGGAATAAAGAATTTACAGAATGATATCTGTATATATGATTTCGAAGAAATTTAAGTTATTATTTACTTATGGTTCGGTAGCCAAAAATATTTTGGAAACTATGAAATAATATGGATATGTTTTAGAGATGATGGGGTTGGTGGTATAGGACTAGGGTATGGGTGATAGCAGATCGAGTTGCTTGTGTGAAATACTGATATGATTGTATTTGGTAAGATATGTTGGAATATCAAACTTATTTTGCTGATTGTAAACTACAGAGACTAATTGTGTGATTATCCCATAGTAGTTTACATTACTTTTAACGTTTGGTTGTGTTTAGTCTTATTATCTTTCTTCAGGGGCTAAAGTGGAAATATGGAGCCTATATATTGCTCATCCCTAGCTTTGGATCTATACCCGTTTTCTCTCTCAAAACAATCACTCTATCACTCTCAATGTTTTGATCTTAAAGATCATTGTTTAGTCTGTTTACTCATTGTAATCGTGTGATTATAATTGTGTGTGTGTGAGTTATTATATTCTTGAGTAACACCCGGTTGGGGATTACTCATTTTCTTTGTAATCGTTCTAGATAGCACTCGTTTGAGGACTATCTTTCTGTAATTGTTAGTAATAATAAAAAGGGTGGTTGGTTGAATATATGTTTGGGTATTAATTTTTACAAGATTGGTCAAAAGTGGTATGGCTATGGCAGGACAAGAATAGGTAAAAAGTGTCATCACATGCTAAAATGTGAATTACCACGTATTAGTTTTTTTTAACTAAAAACACTTCTTACATTTTAAATAAGTTTATATATGAGGTTTTTTACAACTAGAAGGCAAACATATACTCGTAATACTTTTTTGAATTGAAGGAGGCGATAGATAGTTCCAAACACAAATTATATTATTAGCTCAAATGAATAACTGTCAATCTTTTGTTTATCAACATCAACAAGTTAAATATGTAAATTCTAAACTAGATAAACAAAATAATTTTTATTATTTTAAAAACCTAACAACAAAATATCACTGCTTATCTTAAACAGTTGGAGTTATTTTATTTTGAAATGTTACAAAGTTTGTAAAATCTATCAAATTAAATCACATAAAGTTTAGGTTTTCATCTTTGTCAAATGAGAAGTCTTTTGGCATTTTTGATGTTTATTTTAGAATTTGATAGAGTAAAATGATTTTTATTTAATCGAGTGGAGATATATTCTTGATCACACAAACTTGATATTGACAATATTAAACATTAGTTAATGAAAAATGACAATTGATATTATGTAAGAAATTTTGTGGATCATCTATTAAAGTTTTACAAGTTACATTTAAAGATTTCATAATTGAAAAACTAACATTTATTAACTTAATATTTAAGAATTATACATATTCAATTATTTTTACACATGAAATGCAATGTTAAATAATGGAAGGTTTTGTGTTGTTAATTGTTGTTTTTGTGTTTAGTATGTTTAAACCTATAGTTCACAAAAAGTGTGACTTGACGGAAACATCTTGACTTCGGGTGTCTTTTGGCACCTGTCATTGTCTATCTCACAATAAATAGCTCCGACAACTCTCATGACTCAGTGAGGTATCAACTAAAGAAGACAAAAGCCGAGACTCGAACCCTTGACATTTTATCCACAACATCTCTTCAGTGTGCTTATTGATTTTTCGATAGTGAATACGAACTGAGCCAAATTTCTTTTGATGTTTAAACTATAGTGATATGGGTAGCAAAACTCATCTAAATAATTGAATTTCAACAATATTTTTTGTTTCACTCTTTCCGTTTCCCATGGCATGCTTGGCGTATATCATACGAGATTTCTTTTGTATTGGTTGTTACTTTATAACCGTTAGCCTTATCGTGGGGACAGACCCCACGATTAGACTCCGACGCGAGAGTAAAAACTCATGCAGCCAGAGGTATGTGTGTGCATTTGGAGGAGTCAGAAAATTATACCTTTTGGTGTGTCAGACGATCCCTTTTTATAGGTCGGGGCATTTATACTCTTTTCAATTACTTAAAGTCGAATGCTCTTAAAAATTGCATAAGTCAGAGCTTGTATAAAATCTGGATAGCATCACAAATTTAATCAAGTGGGCTGTGCTTAGCACGGCATAAAACCCGACCTAGTTTTTAAATAAATGAGGGTATTAGTGAGCCCGTTACCTTACACATGGACTCCTTATCGGATAAAACAAACCAACAACTACCTGGTCAAAACAAACATACCATATCCCACATATCCCATTCTACAGGACTTCACTTTGGGAGTAGGATGAGTTTTCACAGAATGTCAGGAATTAAGAAGACCTTCAGATGCAATTCCAAGAAACTAAAAAAGAGAATCTTGGTTTTGGGCAAGACAAAGTCTAGTAATGATTTCCAGATGGGGAGTGACTTCTCCTCCTCCAATGCTACTGAAGAACTAAAAACTGAGATTGGAAGGAAGTTAGGGATTCAGTTTGATGATGGTATGGATGCGGTATCTAATGGGAGGGGGGACTCGTCTTGAACCCCTATCTTGGTGTGGTGAGTTTTATTTATTAATGAAGATCATCTCCTTTAATTGTTGTGGCTTGGGTGCTGAATCGAAACAGAACCACATCAAGGATCTTATATTCAGAGAGAAACCAGCTGTCATCGGAATACAAGAAACCAAGCTTGCCGACATTAGTGAAGCTTTGTTCAATTTTCTTTGGGGAAATTCCAATATAGACTTTTTGGTGGGTGAGGCTATTGGATCATCTGGAGGTACTCTTCTTATTTGGGATTCTCTCACTTTCTTTAAAGAGGAGGTAGTGTTAGGCTCCCATTTTATTTGTATCATAGGTAAATGGGTCGGTATACAAGAGAAAATTGCGCTAATAAAGTTTAATATAAAATTTACAGTTATATATTTTTATTATTGTAAGTTTGTAACATCGATATATATATTTATAATAAAATTTAATGTGTCATTAATGTACATTATAATATGATTAGGTGTCGTGAAGAAAGGTTAGGCTCAACATTTGTAGAGAGTGACGCCAATGCTTTTAACGATTTTATTAATACGGGAAGGCTTCATGACTTCGCTTTAGGAGGTAGGAGATTCAAAAGATATAATAAAGAAGGATTTAAATTAAGCAAACTTGACAGGTTCCTTGTCTCTAGTAATTTTTTCACTTTTTGGAAGAATGCTAAAGTCACGACACTTTGTCGAGAAGTCTCTGATCATTGCCCCTTAATGTTACTAGAAGACCCAAAGGACTTCGAGCCAAAATGCTTCAAATTATTTAACCACCGGATGGAGGAGGATGGTTTTAACAAGGTGATAGAAGCCTCGTGGGATAGTGGTGATTATAGCGGTTCTGCGGATATTGTTTTAAAAAACAAGCTTAAGCAGTTAAAGGGATCTTTCCGAGAAAATCAGAAGCAAAAAGAAAGATATTCTCGTCTGGATGAATGGGATGCTAAAGTCAAAGCGGGGATCCTCACCTCTTTAGACTGTTTGAAACTTGAGGAGGACCGGATGGTTCTTAACCGTTTAGATCAAAATGAGAAGGACTCGCTTAAACAAAAAAGTAGAGTTAAATGGGCCATCGAGGGAGACGAGAACACCAAATTTTTCCACTCGATCGTGAACAAGAAAGGTAGAAGAAATCAAATTAGCGGTTTGAATATAAATGGGAATTGGGTTGAGAACCCGAGTGCCATTTATTCTGAGGCGATTAAGCACTTTTCTATCCGTTTTCATGATCCTCAACCCTATCGCCCGAAATTTAAATGTGCCCTTTTTCGGCAGTTGGATCAGCATGACAGATGCTTTCTCGATTCTTCTTTCACTTTAGATGAGGTTAAAGAGGTTGTTTGGAATTGTTGCGGCTCAAAGTCACCTGGCCCCGATGGTTTTAATTTTAATATTATTAAAAGATACTGGGAGATTATTAAGATTGAATTCTTTAATTTTATAGAATATTCGAGAAGTATAGCTGTCTAGCAAGAGGCTGCAACGCTTCCTTTATTGTTCTCATTCCAAAGACCTTGGACCCGCTGGATTTGGGAGACTACCATCCTATTAGCCTTATTGGATGCATGTATAAAGTCTTATCGAAACTCCTTGCAAATCGTTTAAGCAAGGTTATCCACAAGCTGATTAGCCCAAATCAGTCCGCTTTTTTGACCGGCAGACAAATTTTGGATGGAAGTTTAATTGCAAACGAAATTATTGATGTTGCTAGTAAAGAAAAGCTTAGACTTCTCCTTTTCAAAGTTGACTTTGAAAAGGCGTTTGACAGTTCACACTGGAACTTCCTTATCGACACAATGGCTCAAATGGGCTTTAGATTAAAATGGCATAAATGGATTTATGCGTGTCTTTCATCAGCTTCAGCTTCTATTCTTATCAATGGTTCTCCCTCAAAAGAGTTTCCAATGAAGCGCGGTCTAAGGCAAGGGGACCCACTTTCGCCACCTCTAGGTAGTAGAAGATACAACCCCCGATGTGTACGTAAAATGAAACCATCTGTCACATACCCCATAGCATGTTCAGACGTTAAACACAAAAAAGGATATTTTGATGAAGGTAATTTGTTAACTTACACAAACAAGCTTGACTAATCTGACCCACAAATAGCTTAAGCGAATATCCTTTTCGAGCCTATAATGAAAACTTGTGTGTTAATTACATACTAATAAGAAGAAACGCATGATTGTTGGTATTCGATCTTACCTTGTGAAAAATTGCTCAACATGGCGAAGCCGTGATAATCGAAGCAAACTCAAGACGGAAATAACGAGACTAGTGTGTTTGCCAGTAACGAAGTAGATAACCAATTCAGATGGCAATACGGATGCGAGATCAACCATATTACAAAATTGCATTACGACTTGAATAATTGTTACAAAGTATGCAAGTAATACAAAGTATGCAAGTAATATGTACAATTAGGGGTGTCAATAGGGTTGGGTTGATTATCTTGTATGTCTTACTTTATTAGATTAATGTAAATGGACAGTCCAAATAATATCATGGCTTGTTTTTTACTAGTAGATTAAGTCACACTCGGCTCAAATTGTATACACACACATTGAATCACTCGCCGAGTCTCATGTTTCAAGTTCAAGCATTAAAACTCCGCTCCAAAAATACACCCGTAAATGTTATTAACCACAAATCAGACATAACAAACAAAATTGCATACACGCTATAAAACTCATCAATTGTTTAGAAGAAACTAAACCTTATTATCAGTGTTGTAAAAGTTACCCTAGCATTAGTCTTCTCCACTATTGAATATTCATCAATTGTTTTGCATTGCATTCATGTTGTATCTTCTTTTATACCGTCAACACTAGCGTTAGTCTTCTCCACTATTGAATACTCATCACGAGTTGGAGTATTTTATTTTCATCTAGATAGTGCCATACATATTTTCGTTCTGATGTGATCTTACGCATGCACAAGAACCATACTGACGATCAACAACTACTATTTCAACCATCTTGTTTAGATGCTTAATTGCTTATCGACTTTGAATTTCGAAGGATGTCTAAATCTAAAAGTCCATAATCCACACCAAGATGCTTTAAAAGTCCATAATCCCTGGGGAAGTGTCAAGTCGGCACCTCGGTGGTGTCGTGCCTGGGTTAGGGTGTCCCCGCCAATCTACACCTTTTGAGTAACATTATAATGTAGGTGTCATTCATGCAATTTAAATCACTATCTGTCCTAAAACGTCTAATCAGAAAGTAGTATGAATCTGGACCAAGAAAGGAAGATAGAAGTCATTTTGGCTATAAAATCTTCCTCCCGCTTTTGAGATGATTATCATTCTCTTCTCTTCTTTTTGCTTCTTTTCTTTTCATTCCAATAATAACTCAAGAACATAGCGTAATGGAAAAAGAAAATCTATATGACATATAAAGAGCTATAATGGAAAAAGAAAATCTACAAATTAAACTTATCGAGCTCAAATATGGAAACGCAATGATTTCTTTTACCATTACCACATCCAAATCGAAACTAAACAACCAAGTGCAATTTACTGAATATTATATGGCCCTCCAAATCAAAACTAAACAACCAAGTGCAATTTAATGAATATTCTATGGCATTTTAGAAAAGAGATTATTAGAGTTATACGTATGTAAAGAGAGAAATATTGGTAAAAAAAATGTAACCTTAGCTTTTATCAACTTTTACATTACAATAATACATGCAAATTTATACACAAACATGCCAAAGCTTTTATCAGCTTTTACAATACAATAGTACAATACGATGTCATACGTGTGGTTTAGATTTTCGATGAAGTATAGTAAAAATTGAGATCCCCTCATATTAATCACATATATAAATGATTCCCTCATATTAATCACATATATAGATTATAGATAGGGAGTGATACATTTATGACCATCAATTTTTTACATCAACCAAACTTATTTTGCATTTAACGGGAATAACCATTGGACAAAAGAGTACATGTAAGACTAGTCAGAAATGAGATGATGGATTTCGGATCGTCATAATGAGAAAGCAACTTTCTCCGCTTTGTTCATAAAAGCAATAAAAGAAAATAGTTAAATCACCTAACAATCAACTAAATAAAAAAAATGGACTTCTAGTTTTAGTTTTTGATGTAGTGTAACAAAACGAGATAACATAAATCGACCATGTTGATTCACACGAATACCCGTATTGATTCTTTCAACAATCGTTGATTCACACGAATACCGATTATTATGATAAATTTAGCAAACGGCCAAAATTGGACTTTTTATATTTTTTGAACTGAATAGCTAGGGTTACAATACAGTTATTAAATAGGAAAGCAAAACTGAAATGGGCCTTAAAAGACAAACGGGCCGAAAGTTATGTTAAAAACAAAAGTCCAAAATTCTTGAAAAAACACGAAAATGTAAATAACTCCTAAAATATAATGATTCAAGGCTCGAAACTCCCGTAACCCAACTACGTTATGTTACAACGGCGTTCTCCTCGTTCCAAGCTTCGAAACGGCTGGTCGTGGGCCTGAAACGGATTATCTGAGCCCAAGTTATGCCCTTTTGAATAAAGGGTTTTTCTTCACACGATCTTGGGTCTTCAGAAACAAAATGACCCGTTCTTCAATACTTGGGCCTGAATCATTCCCCCCATGGGTAGACAAAATTCGCCTTCGAATTCACAACAAGATCATTATCAGATGAATCACCGTGATAAGGCAACAAGTGCTTCACATTAAAGACATCAGAACAACGAATATGGCTTGGTAACTTCAAACGATAAGCATTGGAGTTAATTTTCTCAACAATTTTTAGTGGGCCAATCTTCTTAGCTGACAACTTATTATATTCACGAACTGGGAAACGATCCTTAGTTAAAACAGCCCACACAAAGTCACTCGCTTCAAAATCTACATGTCGTCGCTTTTGATCTGCATTTTGCTTATACTTAAAGTTAGCTCGAACCAAGTTGTCACGAACAGCTTTATGAACTTCACGTAACCCATCAATAAAATCATGTACTTTCTTGGGAACAGAACCAGAAACAGGAAGAGACATTAAATCAAGAGGTCCACGTGGTTGGGCAGAATAAACCACCTGAAATGGACTAAACCCAGTGCTTCGGTTGACAGCATGATTATGAGCAAATTCAGCTTGACATAACTTCTGGTCCCATGCCTTCACATGATCACCCACCAAACACCTTAACAGATTTCCAAGAGATCGGTTAACAACTTCAGTTTGAGGGTGATAAGCACTACTAAAATTGAGCTGTGTGTTCACCATCTTCCACAAACTACGCCAAAAGTGACTCAAAAACCGAGTATCTCGATCAGAAACAATAGAGGAAGGTAAACCATGTAAACGATACACATCCTTAAAGAAAAGTTAGGCCACATTAATTGCATATGTCGTCTTCTTACAAGGAATAAAGTGCACCATCTTAGAAAAATGATCAACAACAACAAAGATTGAATTATTACCCCTTTGAGTACAAGGTAACCCCAACACAAAATCCATGTTGATATCAACCCATGGCTGCGCAGGAATAGGCAAAGGCATATAAACCTGCATTAGTAGTTGTCCCCTTTGAAACTTGGAATATACGACACCTCTTGACATAACGATCCACTTTTTTCCTCATAGTGGGCCAGAAATAAGAAGCCTGCACCAACTGTAAAGTGCGATCGCGACCAACTTTCCCTTCACCATGTAACTCCTTAATAATTTTCAAGCGAAGACTGGTATTAGGAATACATAGTTGATTCCCTTTGAAAAGAAAACCGTCATGAATATTAAAATTTGGTTTTTGCCTTGATTGCATACCCTGCAAAACATTAGAAAAGTATAGGTCCAAAGTTAACTGCACACGAATAACATCCAGCCCTGGCACATCAACTTGCATAGAAACAAGCAGATTACTCCTCCTACTTAAGGCATCAGCAGCCCGATTAGAAACACCAGTCTTGTGTTTGACCACAAAAGTAAACTTCTCAAGAAATGCCAACCAACGCCCATGCTTATGTGACACCTTATCTTGAGTGCGAATATGCCTTAAAGAATCATGGTCAGTGAACAAAACAAACTCCTTATGAAATAGGTAGTGGCGCCAATGCTTTACAGTTTGGACCACCGCATAAAACTCCAGGTCATAAGTGGTGTACCTAGACTTTGGCTCCGTCAATTTCTCACTAAAATAAGCAACAGGCCGGCCACCTTGACTAAGAACACCCCCAATTGCAACCTTTGAGGCATCCGTATGAAGTTTAAAAAATTTAGAAAAGTCAAGCAATACCAAGATTGGTGCTGTAGTAAGCTTTTCTTTGACAACCTGAAAAGCTGACTCCGCCTCCTCCGTCCATACAAATGACTTTCCCTTCATGCAATCTGTCAAAGGGGCCATAATGGAACTAAAATTCGGGATGAACCGCCTATAAAAAGAAGCAAGGCTATGAAAACTTTGAACTTCAGTAATGGAAGTTGGGTTGGCCACTCTTGAACAGCCGCTACCTTAGACTCGTCCACCTGTATCCCTTCACCAGAAACAACATACCCCAAAAACAAAACCTTAGGGGTCATGAACACACATTTCTTCGTGGCTGCATAAAAACTATCCTTGCGAAGTAAGGTCAAGACCTGCCTCACATGGGTGACATGCTCACTGAAAGAAGCACTATAAATGAGAATATCATCAAAATAAACAACCACAAACTTCCCAATAAAAGGTCTAAGCAATTGATTCATCACACGCATAAATGTGCTAGGTGCGTTTGATAAACCAAAAGGCATCACTAACCACTCATACAATCCTTCACGCGTCTTGAAGGCTGTTTTCCACTCATCACCAGGTCTAAGGCGAATCTGGTAATACCCACTCTTCAAGTCCAATTTCGTGAAGATAGTAGCACCACTAATTTGGTCAAGCAAATCATCAAGGCGAGGGATAGGAAACCTGTACCTCACAGTAATCTTGTTGATGGCTCGACTGTCAACACACATACGCCATGATCCATCCTTCTTTGGAGTCAATAGGGCAGGAACAGCACATGGGCTCATGCTTTCACGAACGTGACCCTTAGAAACCAATTCTTCAACCTGCCTACGCAACTCCTCATGCTCTCCTGGGCTCATTCTATAATGTGGCCTGTTAGGCAATTGTGAACCAGGCTCTAAATCAATATGGTGTTGGATGTCACGCAAAGGTGGTAATCCATCAGGCAACTCATCAGGGAAAACATCAGAAAATTCCTCAAGTAAAGGAATCATAGCCTCGGGAATTTCGCTATCCTTAGCTACTTCCTTCCCTATTAGCACAAAAACATCATCGCCCATCTCTAATTCGTCCTGAAACTGTGAAAGTGTTAGTAAAGTACCAGTGGCCTTGTTGACTAACTCTTTGGGCTTATTCGGCATCAAAGTTATTTTCACACCATTAAACAGGAAACTATAAGTATTAGCTCTCCCGTTATGTGTCGTGTTGCGATCATACTCCCAAATTCTACCCAACAATAAGTGACAAGCATCCATGGGCACCACATCACACCAAACATTATCTTTGTAGGTTGTTCCCACAGAAAAAGCAACAAGGACACGCTTGGAAACAGTTACCTCACCACCCTTTTTAAGCCACTATAACTTGTAAGGTTTGGGACGATTCTCTGTTTTCAATCCCAGTTTCTGAACCGCCTCTTCAGATATCAAATTATCACAACTCCCCGGGTCAACAACAAAGGTGCAAACCTTACCTAAAATGGTACAAGTTGACTGAAAGATGTTGTGCTTGAGCCAATCATCGCCAACAGCCTTTGGTGTCAAGCAAGAGCGCCTAACCATCAAATTCACCCCTACATCTCCACTCACAACCTCTTCTTCATATTGATCATCATCAAACACTAGAGGTTCTTCATAATCATCATCCGCCACACCATTATCTTCCCATTCCTCATCAACAAATATGTGTCTTTTCCTAGCCTTCTTACACACCGATTGTGACTCTTGATTTGAGTGTATTTGTAACAGGGTTGCGTTTGTAATGGAGATGGAGGGTTCAGTTAGTACATACGATGTTAGTGATCTACCAGAGCTTAACTGCCCATTGTGCAAACAAGTAATGAAGGATGCTGCTTTGACGAGCAAATGCTGTTTCCGTAGTTTTTGTGACAAATGTAAGATCGCCATTACATTGTTGGTGGAAAATATGAAACTATTATTATATGCACTTTAGCTTTGTAACCATTTTTATCTATGTAAATTAAATTTCTACCGAATGAATTGTTGTTCAGGTATAAGAGACCAATTTATATCAAAGAGAACGTGTGTATGTGGAGCTACGGATAGACTTGCAGATGAATTGTTGCCTAATAAGACACTTAGAGAGACAATAAACGGAAGAATTGAGACAAAATGTGATAGTTCAGGCAGCCGTGATCAAGGTATATGATCAACCAATGCCTCATTTAGTTCTTGTTAAAATTCAATAGGTTAGCTGAGTTTTATATGTTGCTTTTTCAGGCAAGGAGTTTGCACCACTTGTATCCTCAAAAGATAAAAAATCATGTGTAAGTCAACAAGAACCATTAGAGATCACAAAAGCTCCTGATGTTCTCGAGAGCAATATGAAGGCGCCAGCATCAGAAGGAAGGGCCCTACCAGCTGATAAAGAAGGTCAGCGCAAGCAAGTTGCCATTGAGGCAGGTGAGTAAATGCCCATTTCACATTTTATTGCATAACGTAATTCATCTACTATTCATTTATTGCTTTGTTGAATTTGGACAACATATATAGGCTTCTATCACTTGTGTCGAGATCTTTGTAGTTAGATACTTAAGGTTATAATTAAAGTAATAAAGTCATGGTTACATGCAAGTGCCGCTTTGTATCAGATTAACATAGCAGATAAATTTTGTAATGAAATTTCTGGTTATCTTAAGATGTAGAAACATTGTGCTTGCTGATTGCAATTATGCTTTAGAATATGTGACGGACATTAAATTTTTCATATTTCAGCAAATAAGAAGAAAAGGAAGAAGGCCGACTCACGTATGAATGGTATGTTTTGCTTCTATGTTTTATGTTAATTTGAAACGAAGTGCTTATATGATGTTTATAATCTCTTACCAGTTTTTCTTGTGTTCTTTATCTTCACAGAAATGCAAGGGCCTACCCCACTAAATAGTGCTACTCGGAGTTATATGACACCTGGAGGCTCTTTCGCTTATAATCCTTACTGGAATGGTATGCATCCTGGAATGACAGCATACATGCATCCATATTACATATTTGCGTATTGCAATGGGCAATTTGGAGTACCAGGGATGAAACCTTCTAAAATTGGACCCCACAGGTATCCTTTATATACAGATGCCATTATTTTCCATAAATTATTTCCCATTTCATAGTTATAGAATCATTTCATGGTGTTACTTGTATGCAACCTTGAGGTAATGATTTTGACACATTTACATGTAAATGGGTTGATGCAGGTTATGTTTGATCTCTAATGGGTCAAACAGGTAAAATAATATTATTTAGCTTAGTAAAAAAATTAGGTGAAATGGGTGGGAAGTCACTGAAAGCGTGTTTTAATATGTATGTTTATCTCTTTGATTCCCTGTAGGGACGTTGGAGAACCTGGAATGCGTATGAATGATGGAGCACTGCAGAGAGGAATCCAAGGCTAGTAAATCTGAATCAAGGCTAAAGCATGGACTGAAAAGGGGTGTTCAAAGGTAACTAGGTTTCGAATAAAATGAAGTGAACAATTGTTTTAGAATCAGAGTATGTAGAAGTTCCTAGGTTAAAATATTTTTGATAAGGTTGCATATATTGTTCTTAAATTTGATATTAGTAGTCGGGTTAATGGTTTTCGATTTGTGCAATATGAAGGGGCCACATTTGAAGATGGAAAGGGACCAAGTATTTGGGATACATTTGCTCATCAGTTTCCAGGTTCTCTTCTAGCTAGGTGATTTATAGATATCCATCGGCTCTATTTTCATTTTATACTGCGTTAGTTTCTTAGACTTTGTATCATTGTATTTGTAGGAAAGATAACAAACGAAGATAATGGTGATGTAGGCGATGACTTTTATCATCGTTACAAGGTATGGCGTGTTACTTATTTTATACCTTATAATTCCAATCAATTTTGAACGATATGATCATCTAATATCAAAAGGATACACAGACCAAACTATTTTGCATGATGTATGCAAAACCTTCTTTGCAAAAAGTTACACAATCATTAGCATTTTCATTATGCAAAAAATAATTAAGTTTATCTGAGACTCCATACTACACATAATTTTGAGTCACAAAATGTATTATATGAGAAAATGATAGAAATAAGATGCAAGTTACATTCTGTTGATCAGCTTATGCCAAACTCCACATCTTCTACATTATGTGGTGATCAGCTTCCACATCATGTAAAAATAGAAAGTAAGAACATGGTTCATATAGTTGCCAAAAAGGGTGCTTTATTTTCTGTTTTGGACAGCCAACTCGCCACAAGCCGATAACAACCTGACAACCCAACCTGATAACACCGATGAGTTATTTTATATACAGTAATGTGTAATTGGATGTAACAGGAGATACGAATTCTGGAAAAGCAAAACGTTTATCCAAAAAAAGATGGAAGATGAGAGGGTAGCTGCGGAGGCTCAAAGAGTAGCAGACCAACTGGCTTTGCATAAAACACTCAATGATAGGTTGGAGTCTTTTGCTAAGAATTACCTCCCCGAGCTACTGACTCGGTGGTCCTAGCTAGTCTTGTCTGATTTGGCATTAGGCTTTAGTTTTTGTGTTAGAACTATTAGCTAGTCTTTTGGATTACGGATTTATGTCTATCGGCGACACATTTATGCATTTTGGTTACCGGATTTGTTTATTTTAGTGATTTATTAATGGTTTATTGTATCAAATATTAGTTTTTCATATTTATAGATTCTGAATTCCGAAAAATCTCCGATTATAATATGAATACCACGGAATTTAGCCACGTGTTTCCCACGGATTAATCACAAAAATTTGCACATCTTTCTGTGGGAAATTTGTGATAAAACAGTAGGAAATTTGTGGAAAATTGTTGGTAAAAAATGTGGGAAATCAGTGGAAAAATATTTGTGAGAAATCAGTAGGAAATAACTGTGAGAGATCTGTGGCAAAAAATGTTGGTAAAAAATATGGGAAATCAGTGGGAAATTATTCGTGAGAAATCAGTGGGAAATAACTGTGGGAAATCTGTGGCAAAAATTGTTAGTAAAAAATGTGGGAAAATATTCGTGAGAAATCTGTGGGAAATAACTGTGGGAAATCTGTGGAAAAAATGTGAAAAATGGTAGCTAGACAACGTGAGAAATCTGTGGGAAATAGTCAACGTTCCGTGGGAAAATCAGTGGGAAAATATTTACCCACGAGGGTTTTTGCATCGGAATAATTCCGTGGGAAATCCGTAGATAAGGGCCCTTACCCATGGGATTTCCCACTGATTTTACCGTGGGAAAAACCAGTTTGTGTAGTAGTGCGGCTGAGATAGGGTTTTACTGATGGAGATTGTTGGGCAAAAGTGAGATGAATGTGTTACGACTTACGAGGTTGAAAAAGAAGAAATGGTGCTTCTTTTTTTGTTTATTGCCCTTTAAGATTTACGAATTGTAAATACAGGATTATGTTTAAAAACTTCTATAAGCCATTTGTTGAAAGGAATTTGAGTATTGTTAAAAAAAAGGAATTTGAGTAAAAACTATCTATATTTATATCTATATCTATATTATATTACAAAATACTAAAATGGTATCCGCACAAATTAGCGGTTTCGAGAGTATTAAAAATAAATAAAAAACTAAAAATTAATAAAAATATATTAAAATAGATGAAATTAAATCATAAAATAAATAAATAGATAAAAATATATATATTTCAATTAAAAATAATGTGATTTTTTTTAGTTAAAAATTGACACATGTCACTTTAAGATGTGTTTTCTTAAAAATGAGATGAATGTTCAAAATTGCAAATAACAAAAAGTTGTTATAAAATATTGTTTGATTGATGTGTTTATTGTTAAAAAGAATATTTCCATAAATTTATACTACATTATATAGCATTTGAGATATTCTATATTTCGAAAGTTTGAAAATTCAAACTTTTTACCTTTTTTTTATAGAAATATCTTTTGTTAACAACAAACATATCCATCTAACAAACTTTTGTAACAACTTTTTGTTTTGTGCAATCTTAGTCATCCATCTTAACTAAAAACCACATCATTTTTAAATTGAAATATCTTTTTATCTATTTATTTTTTTATGATTTAATTTCACTATATTTTTTAAAATTTTTTTCTTTTTAATTCAAAATCCATTTTAATATATTTTTATTAATTTTAGTTTTTTTATTTTTAATGCATCCGAGACTGCTGCTTTGCGCGGGTACATTCTAGTATAGTTGCAGATAATACATGTTTTAGAGTACCGAATTAAAAGAAAAAGGTTAAGATTTTATATAAGTTTACCAATGTGTTCAATGTCTCTCGAATTTTTTCAACCGGAGAGATATTGTAAGATCCGGTAAACATAATACTTTTCCCAACCTATTAAACCAACATACATTTTGTCTTTAGCCTATGTGGGATAGCGGTGTCAAGATAAAAGATCGGAACATGTATGCGCTGCTTAAAGAAATGCGCTTTGTTTTCAACTTACGTACGTTTGCTATTTGTAGCGATGAAAAACATTGTGGTAAAATTTTAAGTAACCATTTTTGTTAAACCGAGTTCTAACTGTTTACATAGATGCAAAATAGAAAGTGAGTTTTTATTTACGAAAAGTTTCATAAACAGAAATCTTGTATGAGATTACATAAGTTTTGAATATTTACTTCATTTCCATCGGCTATTTGTAACAATAAAAGAACATTATATACATAGATACATTAGGTAAACCAAAAAGTTGAAACACCCTCGAGTTAAATTATTATTATATGACGAGTTACAAAAATTACCATGCACTTTTAGCTATTTACGATTATTTAATATAAAAAACTTTATTTATCAATTAATCCATATACATCATAACTATTCTCATATATGTGCACAGAAAGTGATGTTTTCCAATTTCAAAAATGTTTTAAGAAATAATTTGTTTAATTCATTTCATTTGCTATTTATAAGGGAACTGATTGACACACTCATAAAATTGATTATGACACTCAACGTACAAACAGTTCATATTTGCAGTACAACTACTTAATGCATATTTTGGAGTGTCTCAATAAAAAATGAGAGTGTGCAAATCACCTCCCATTTTTATAATGATGGAAACAAAATCGAGGAATATGATTGTTACTCACACTCTCTCGCCTTTTAGTAGGGGTGTTGATCGGTTCGGTTATCGGGTTGTTCGATTATTTCGGTTAATTTTTTTAGGAAACTCGAAAACCGAACCGAACCGAACTAGAATTCAACCGAACCGAACCGAAAACCAAATTTGAATTCAGTTCGGTTCTCGGGTTGGCCGAATAACCCGAATTTCACCATTTATTTAAAAAAATAACAATGACATAGATAATTACCAAAAAAAATTATATCAAGCATAAAAAGTGTTTTTTTATATTAGGATAAAATTTTAATAGTCTTTACATATATATAAATATATAAAAATAAATACATTTATATGAATTCGATTTTGGGTTCAAATTGCCAAACCGATATCCAACCCGAAAACCGAATTAGTATTTCAGTTCAGTTCGGTTTTGGCAAATTCGGTTAGGTTGCTCACCCCTACCTTTTAGTTATTCTTAACCGACTTCAAAAATGTTTTTAGCGAAACTAAAGACTAAGGTTTCGTTTTTTTTCCAGAGGTTTTACCTCTTCGTCTACAAACCATATCTGCAGAACAAGAGCTACATCTAAAGTCCTTATGTTCAGGAAAAAGACCGTTTGTTTTTTTTGCGCTAATGAAGTACTTCTTTCATTCTTTTTTTCTTTATCTTTTTCACTAGTGTTTTTGTACGTTTTCGTAATCTTTTGTACAATTTTATACGCTTTTGTACGTCTTCCTACGTTTTAGTTTTTTACGTTTTCATCCGATTTTTACGTTTTCGTACGTTTTGTTAGTTTTTTTACGTTTTCCCCGTTTTGTCTCTTTTTACGTTTTCTCCGTTTTATACGTTTTTGTACGTTTTCATCCGTTTTTATACGTTTTTGTACTTTTCGTACCTCTTTTACGTTTTATGGTTTTTTATGTATTTTTACGTTTTTACCCGTTTTCACACTATTTTTACGTTTTTCTACGTTTAGGAACATTTTTATACATTTTTTAAGTTCTTGTACATTTTCATATTTCTTTTACTTTTTTAAACGTTTGTATAAGTTTTTATGCGTTTGTGTACGCTTTTCATTCATTGTTTTTACGTTTTTGTGCGTTTTTATAAGGATGAAAACGTATAATAACATCCAAAAACGTATAAAATGACTGAAAACGGATTAAAACGTAAAAACAGACGAAAACGAAGAAAACGGAGAAAAGTGTAAAAAAACGGATTAAAACGTAGAAAATGGACAAAACGTACGAATCGTGAGAAAACGTACAATAATAGACGAAAATGGATGAAACGAATGAAAACGTAAGAAACCAGACGAAACATATTAAAACATAAGAAAACGAATGAAAATGTACAAAAACAGACGAAAACACACGGAAACGTAACAAAACGGACGAAACGGGATGAAAACGTAAGAAATTATACGAAAACGTAAGAAAGCGTACGAAAACAGACGGAAACGTAAGAAAACGGATGAAAGCGTAAGAAAACGGATGAAAATAGATAAAAACGGATGAAAACGTACGAGTATAGATGAAAACGGACGAAAACGTAAAACGTATACAAACATACAAAAACATACAAAACGGACAAAAACGTGGAAAAAACAAACGAAACGTACAAAATCGAAGAAAAACGGATAAAAGCGTATGAAACATAAGAAAACTTCTGAAAAACGTACAAAATCATACAAAACGTATAAAAACGGAGAAAAACGTACAAAATCATTCAAAATGAATCACTTTGGCATAAGTAAAAACGTAAAAAAAACATTAAAAAAACAAACAAATATTAAAGGTGATGGTGGAAGGTGAGTGTTGAAGAAGTGAGAAGAAGTTGAAAAAAATGAAAGTTTATGTCTGAAATGTTGAAGAAGTTATAAGTGATTCTTAGCATTTATGTTTGTAAAAAACAAACAAAAATCTCTGCTCGCCTGCAGATTTTGGAGATAAAAGAAAGAAAAAATGCTTCTTATAAAAAAGGAAACGAAACCTAAATGTCATGTGGCTACTACTTTCTTGAATTGTCGCGCAGTGACTACTCAATAAAGCAATCATGATGAAAATACACATAGCTGAGGGGATATATAACTACTAACCAACAATTTCTTTCTCCAATCAACGTGGGATAGAAAGTTAAAAGAAAAGGTTAAAAAAATCTCTATATTATATAGAAGATTTGTATGTACATGAAAAGAAAGAGAAAACGGAGAAAGTTGTAGTCTTGAAAAAGTGTAAAAAAACGGATTAAAACGTAGAAAATGGACAAAACGTACGAATCGTGAGAAAACGTACAATAATAGACGAAAATGGATGAAACGAATGAAAACGTAAGAAACCAGACGAAACATATTAAAACATAAGAAAACGAATGAAAATGTACAAAAACAGACGAAAACACACGGAAACGTAACAAAACGGACGAAACGGGATGAAAACCTAAGAAATCATACGAAAACGTAAGAAAATGTACGAAAACAGACGAAAACGTAAGAAAACAGACGAAAGCGTAAGAAAACGGATGAAAATAGATAAAAACAGATGAAAACGTACGAGTACAGATGAAAAACGGACGAAAACGTAAAACGTATACAAACATACAAAAACATTCAAAACGGACAAAAACGTGGAAAAAACAAACGAAAACGTCCACGAAATAAGGAAAAAAGGATAAAGCGTAATGAACTAACAGAAAGAAAACTTCTGAAAAGTACATAATTCATACAAAACGTACAAAAAACGGAGAAAAAACGTACTAAACATTCAAAATATAATACTTTGGCATAGTAAAAAAAACGTATAAAATAACATTAAAAAACAAACAAACAAATATTAAAGGTGATGGTGGAAGGTGAGTGTTGAAGAAGTGAGAAGAAGTGAAAAGAAGTGGAAATAAATGAAAGTTTATGTCTGAAATGTTGAAGAAGTGATAAGTGATTCTTAGCATTTATGTCTGTAAAAAAAACAAACAAAAATCTCTGCTCGCCTGCAGATTTTAGAGATAAAAGAAAGAAAAAATGCTTCTTATAAAAAAAGAAACGAAACCTAAATGTCATGTGGCTACTACTTTCTTGAATTGTCGCGCAGTGACTACTCAATAAAGCAATCATGATGAAAATACACATAGCTGAGGGGATATATAACTACTAACCAACAATTTCTTTCTCCAATCAACGTGGGATAGAAAGTTAAAAGAAAAGGTTAAAAAAATCTCTATATTATATAGAAGATTTGTATGTACATGAAAAGAAAGAGATATATAATGCAAGAGTTATACAGAGTTGATGAAGAACTATTTTTTACATGGAACTCCAAATTGAAGTTTAGAAGCGAACTAACTTTTGTGTTTTCGGAGCACGAGTTATGAAGGGAACATGAACGTGTATGTTGTAGTGCTTTATAAAACGAAAGATTGTAAATGTTTAAGCCTTGAACTAAAACAACCTGAAGGGATTATCCAAAATTATTCACGAAGAAATCTTATAAATCGCTATATGAAGTATGTTTTTTGGTCATGAAGGTTAAAAGTATTTTTGCATTATGATACTTGTTATGGCCATGGGTTGTTTAACAAAACTTAAATGTCGATCATTACACATTATTGAATGCTCAATGTGTATAATATGAATTTACAAAATTCAAGTAGCTAAGAACAGTTTTCGACAAACATGCTTATCAGATAAGTAGTTGTGTCAAAATCTAAAAATAAGTAGCCAAGCAATCCTTTATCAAAATCAGTTCGAAAGATATATGTTTCAGGGTGTGGTCCAAGACTTTTGGTGGTGTATAGCTTAAATAGTTTCAGACAAGATATAAGACTTGTAAAATCCTTAGTCTTTTAGGAATTCACATATTTAAACTCGCGCGTGGTTGTACAAAATATTTGGGAATATGGAGCGTCAGTTAGTATGTACCTATGTAAAATTAAAGATTAAAATGGTTCCACAATAACAAAAAGTGAGCAAAAAGTCTAGAGTTAATATGAATTTTCAGACAACTACCTTCAGACAAATTTTTTTAACTTGCAAGAAATAAATTGGCTGAAAACATTAAAAAAAATTCTTCAACCAATGTGGGATTACATTTTTAGGTCTTGAAAGTTGGATCAGTAAGCATGTTTTGAATGCTCAAATGTACAAATTTAGGTTTGCAAGTAGCTAGGCGAAGTTTATGACAAACATATATCCTTATGTCAAGATCTAAAAATAAGCAGCTTGGCAATCCTTTAAGCTTATTATATATATAGTCATGAAGTGTAAAATGTTTACTTTATAAATCGTTTCGATATGTATATGAATTACGGAATGAGACACATTTTGGTTCTTGTGTTAAAATGATGAAATCACAATTACTCATATTTTAACATCGAAAAATCCCCCCTTTTAGCTTAATAAAATAACAATGTTATAGTTATTATTGCAAATATTACGTCTATTTGTAATTTTATTTTTAAAATCCGTTGAATCTTTGAAGCAAAAGAGAAGATTAGAAGATAAAGTTTGAGGTCTTAAAGATTAGTTTGAACTGAAGCCTAAAGCTAAATACATCTAAGCCCAAGATTGAAGCCCAAAGAAACCAACAAGATATTGGTCCAAGGTGGAGGTCCATGGTTCACTCCTGGTGGGTAGACGTGCGTAAACCGGTTAACCAGTTTCGGTTCGGTTTCAGTCAACGAACCAGTCGAAACCGGTTTGGACCAAAACCGGTTCGGGTTGGAACCGGTTCTTTACAGGCTGGTTGGACCGGTTTGGAACCAGTTCATTACCCGTTGACCGGTTTTTTTCGTTTTTCGTTTTTCATAGTTTTATACGCAATACACTGAATAAACTTCAACTTTTATTTAATTGAAAACCTAATACATTGGAAACAAAATACATCGGAAAAGAAATACAACCTAAGACATCGGAATTGAAATTGAAAATACAATATAATAATCAACAATTAGTAATCATCGTTATAGTTCGTCATATCATAATCAACCTCTTCTCCTCCCGAACTCGAACCGGACATAGTGCCTTCGCTGCTAGCAACATCTAGTGCAATTTCTTCTTTGGATAGTGAAATGGCTTCATTTTGTTGCACCTCGGCATCCAATATCTCTTCTTCAAAGTCTACGGCGTTTTCAAGACTCGATTTGTCTTGTTTACGCTCTTAGCGTCCAAGTGATCCTTTAAACACATACACATTTCTAAAGATGTCAGAGTGAGTCTTGTTCTTCGGATTGACAACACCCTCCTACTAATTGAAAATGCGGATTCAGAAGCTACTGAAGTAGCTTGTACACTTATTATATCCATGGCTATGCGGGATAGAACGGGAAATATTGATTCCTTTGCTTTCCAAAAACCCAAGAGATCAAAAGCTGCAAACTCACTGTATTCAAGATGTGTGACTAAATCCGAATGGACATATCGCTCATATTCGGAGGACAATGAAGGATCACTCATTGCCTTTTTATTTGTATGTTCTTGCAACCGGTTTAGCAACCGGCTCATTTGATTCCCGCCACTCGCCCTCGATGAAGAAACCCCACAACTTGATTCAGTTGTTGTTGGGTTACCATATTTTGCATAATAAATATTATACAAACCTTCCAAAGAGTCAGTGAACCATTTTTTGGCTTAGTTGCATGACCATCGTCAAAAACCTCCAAATCCGTACTTATCGACTCGATGATCAACTCTACCCCGTGTACATTAAAACATGGGTTTAAAACGACAGCACAAGTAATTATTGGAGGCATTTTTTGAAAATACTTCTTAAGTTTTTACTTCATTGGTTTAACCATACTTGGAAATATACCCCCATTAAGTTCATATTCGGTTAATTTGTTACTCATGAAGAAAATATGTTGAAGTACCAATGAAGATGTTGGGTAGTAAACCCCCGATAAAATTTTCGCGGCATTGTTAAACACTTCAAGTAATTGGGTTAAACTTTCAATAGTAACCCAATTCTCAGGCGGAAAATGATCACACCTACCCTTACTAGCCAAAAGGTCTTGAAAATACATCAAAGTAGATCTTTGTTTTAAACCACATTGGAACATATGATAAGTGGAGTTCCATCTTGTTGGAACGTCCCAATTAAGTGATAAACAAGGTTTCCCCGCTTCTGCACAGATTTTAATATAGCGTTGATGGTTTCTACCACCCGATTTAAATACATCTTTTAACATTGTTTTAAAAGACTATTTGATTGCATTAATCGCGGGCTCCGCTAAACCATCTTGCACAACCAAGTTATTAATGTGTTCAACATAACGACTATGATAAAACCTACCATCCATTGGTGGTTCGTATTTTAATTTTAGTTTACCAATTGCTGATGTGTTATTGCTAGCATTATCCAACGTAATTGACATAATTTTATCTTCCAAATTAAAATTAACAAACGTTTTTCTCAACACTCTAGCTAAAGCACTACCCGTGTGGGGAACCGAAAAGTCTTCGAATGCAATGACCCGCTTCATTATTTGCCACATAGTATTCCTGCCCTTAACTGGTGTCCCAAACCAAAGACCACCACAACGCACAATCGACATGACATATATTTGTTTGTTCGCAGCTAATTTAGAACCAAATAAGATAGGGGTAATTAGTCCCAATAGATCTATTTACGCATTTACGCTCACTTAACCAATCCAATTGGCCATAGGTGACTAACGGTTCATGATAGTTCGGGCAATAGTGGTTTGTAAGCAAACTTAGGCAATACATAAACATGTAAAACTCACGTTAAGAACTTGTGTCCAATTTTAAAAGCAAACAATGTTTCTCACCCCAAAGTATAAAGCATTTGAAAATAGGTAAAACATGGGGCTATGAACTCACCTTAAGCAAGTGGTGAATCAATAATCAACGAGGAAGAAATAAAGCCGAAAGGTCCTACACGCGACCTAAATAAATGACGCGTCTTAGGTAAACAAAAGATAACCAAAACTTGCATGACACGCTTTCAAGAGAAAAGACATCCATATGTGTTTGTGCTTTAGTTTGTTTAATAAAGTATGACCAAATAAAATTATAGAATTTTTCGTCAAGTCCTAGCCTTTATCCAAAAATTACTACTTTTAGAAAGTTTCTATTTTAGGAAAGTTTTTAGTTTCAAGACGTTAATACCATCCTCAATATTTGTGAAGTTTCCATATTTTCCAAATTGCGCTAAGTATCCATAATCGCTAAACTTCCAAGTCCGATCCGCTAATGTTTTACCAAACTTACTATTTTTAGTAACTTTATCGCTTTTCCTAAAATATGTTAATGACGTCTTCAAATGATGCTAATCTATATATATGTGTTACTATATGTTTCGCTAGTGTTTAGAAAGTCCAAAAATGTCCGAATACCCTTTTTACTATTCACATCAGCACACTATTCATTGGGTTTTGCCAAAAAATGTTTCAAGATTCATTTGGCTATAACTTGGCCGTTTTAAGTCCGATTTAAAGTGTGATATGTGAAAACTATCTATTCGAAACAAGCTCTTCAAAAACTACTTTTACGCCTAATGAAAACATTTTTAGGTCGCTCAAAACCTCAAAACTAATTTGGATCAGCAATATGTCCTTTTATAAATACTCCCAAAAATCCATCTAAACGCCACAATAGTGCTTATTCTAGCTTTATCCCGATCACTACCAAACCAACCAACAAAACCACACTTAATCTAACCTAACCCCTTCATTTCTATTGTTGCAACACACTTTTCAACTCATCTCACCATAACTTATAAAACAACAAACATAATACTTCCATTTTTATAAAAGTTGTCAAGATACTTTATCATTTCTTTTTAGAAAAGTAACACAAACACATGGATTCTTAAACTTGAACAATATTCATAAGAATAAAAGAGATGAAACAAGAGATGGGTTAAGGATGCTTACAAGAATGAAGACACAAGTAGAGAATCATAAAATCTATACCCAAGATGACTAGATCTATAAAACCCACTTATAAAATTAGAAAACCTAATTTTATAATCTTGAGAAAACCTTGAAAATCAACCAACCAATACTTGGATCTACCTTAGAAACCCTTGGAAATGAACTTAAAATGTTTGGATCTTGAAGAAAATCAAAGAAAATGGGAACCCTATAAAGGGTTGTTGGGCCGTGAGCTTCAAGAGGAGAGGGAGAGAAGAGATAAATTTTGAAGAGGCAAGAAATGATATGAGAACCCTAGTGTGTGTTATAATGAGGTATATATAGGCCAAAGGAGGGTTTAAGGTTTCATGGTTTTGTGTAATAAGTGACCAACGCACACCAAAGGTGTGTGTGTTGATGGTTCGGCCGAGCATAGGTCACAAGGACCATCATGGTTCAAATTTTTTGTCTTGGTTCATAACTTAGGGCTCAAGCTTAGTCAAATGAAGTCAAAGGTCTAAATATGAGTCTTACAAGGGTGTAAGAGCTCACATGGTGGTAGAGCTTGGTAAGTGTGCATGAGAATGACTCTCTCATGTGTCACTTTCATGCACATGCCTAGAAAATTCAAATAAGATGCCTTTGATTTAATTTCAAGTCCTAAGGTTGTTTTGGTTGGGTTTTAGGCGTCCATATATAACAAGAGATGAGGGGGAACGAAATTTTTAACTTTAGAATACGAGATGGACGATAACTAAAGTTTATACGAAAAGATTTCGAGTTTCCGGGGTTTTGTTAGGTCAAAAACGTGAAAAACGCAATTTAAAAGATAAAACCCTAAAATAAATATCGAAAGTGATTAAAAATCTTGAAACACTTAAAAAAGTTAAAATATCTCATATAAGGCCTAAATTTATTAATAACCGATGCCGGGATGCGCCCGATGACGTTTTTCAGATTTACGCGGTTTAACTTCCCGGTAAACTGTCGGATTCAAACGTAACGTATAAAAGTCAAAAGTAATGATCGGAAAAGTTTAAAAATATTGACCTGAAATTTACGGGGTGTGACATCGGTGCACTTGTAGAACCAATAATGATGGTAGTTGAACTGGATTAAGTTGCCATTGCTTATTGAAACTTGAAAGAAATTCGGTTTTGCTTTGGAGGGTTTTTTTTTGCTTAGGATTGTGAGTTTTGAGTTGTGATTGATATAGAAACACAACATCTCAATTTATAATGAAATCAAATAGCTAAATAACATCCACTGCACCCAAAAAGTCAGAAAACGTGCCTTCACGGGTCCCTCCACGTTACAAAAGCTAGATTCGAAATTTGAAAAAAAAATAACTCGAACCGGTTTGGAAACCGGTTAACCGAACCCGGTTTGGGGAACCGGTTTGAAAAACCGGTCCACGAACCGGTCAAATCCTCCAAACCTTGAACCGGTCCCAAACCGGCGGTTTGGCCAAGAACCGGACCGGTTCTGGTCAAAACCCCGGTTCGGTTTTCGGTTTCTAGACCGGTTCGAGTTGGGGAACCGGTTTTTTTCTCACCTCTACTGATGGGTAGCAAATTTATATAATTTTGGATATTAATTGGTCCAATTAATATATACCAATTTTATTCATATATACTTAGTTGGTTGAAAATAAGTTATTTCAAAGGATATCCTCGCTATGAACTTTCTCACTATGATTAGAATTCATTTCCAAGATGGTTTTTATACCCGTATGAAATGTCTAATAAAACACATATTGCTTGTTGTGTTATAATGTGCGTGGATTTATTATTACCTCACTTTATAAGTTTGAACTTATTGAATATTTTATTGGTAAATGAGAAATACAATGTTATTCTATACTTAAGTTTAACAATGTAAGATATGTATGACATTATTTGCGTAATTTGTTTTTCCTTTCTAATTTTGGATTAATTAATCACGATGCATAATTTTTTATAACATTAGCAAAATTTAGTGACATACGATAAAAAAGGATAAAGCACGATAACCAAGAAAATGAAAAGATCAATGATTCATATAATTATCCGGTTTACGATTTTATCCACGCTATGTATGGGTATGCAAATCTTTTAAGTGTGAAGAAAATCATATACTTGATAACGTAATACTAATCTAGACTTAAGAAATACACTTTCCACCTCTTTTTTAAAAATAAAATATCTTACAAAGGGTAAATCGTCACACGACAAAAAATACACCATCGCGACGAGTATTTTTTTATCTTTCAGTAGACGGGTGACACGATATACTTTCGAGGAACTTTTTTTGATTTTTTTTCAGTCACGAATTGCGAAAATCATATATGATTCGTATAACGAATCATATATGATTTCATATATGATTGCATAAAATCATATATGATTTCATAAAATCATATATGAATTCATAAAGTCATATATGATTTGTGATTCCGACGAACTTTTTTTCAATTTTGTTTCAGTCACGAATTGCGAAAATCATATATGATTCGTATGACGAATCATATATTATTTCATAAATCATATATGATTTCATAAAATCGTATATGACTTCATAAAATCATAAAAAAAAGTTCGTCGAAAGTACATAGTGTCGCCCCTCTATAGAAAGATAATTTAATTCTCGCCGCGATGGTACGTTTTGTTTTGCGTAACGATTAACTTTTTTTGAAATTGATATAACATTTATCCCATAATTGCATCACCACAAAAAGCTTGAAAACAATACAACGAGGTTTGATCATTTGTATGTAAGTAGAAATCCATGAATGAAATCTTGTCAATTTAGACTCCAATGCACATTAGATAATCCAAGCATCTAATTCACCTGAGAAAAACATGCTTAAAAATGTCAACATAAAGTTGGTGAGTTCAATAGATTTTTGTAAATGTAAATGTTGAATTCAAAGAGAAAATGTCTACTGCTTCACGGCAGTATAATGAAAAAAATGTTTAATAACCAGTAATGTTCAACAAAGTAGTGTGGACCACAAGATTTCTAAAATATATGACTACTATAACAGATACAGTATCACATAAAATGTATTTACTGTTGCGCTAAGCTCATGACACTGAAGCTAATTTATGTAGCATATAATATGCCAAATGTATTTCTGCCCTACCGGTGTCTGACCAAGACACCAAATGAAATTGACATGATATATACCCATTGTCCGGTACACCGGCACAGTGAGCGCTACTCACCCGGATAGGGATAATTAGTCCCAATAGATCTATTTATAACATTCACGCTTACAATCTGTAATTAACAGTTCATGATAGTTTCGGGCATTGAGTGGTCTAATCGCTACTTAGGCAACACGTAAACATGAGATGATAACCAGAAATACTTGTGTCCAATGAAAAGATAACCATTGTATTCATAAACAGCTTTAAATACTTAAATCCATAAGTAGAAAGAGGGTATGATATAAATCAAGTAACCGAGTTTGTAAATGAGTATGAGTATGTAAACAAGTATGTAAACAAGTTGTAATGAGCATGTATTCTCCCCCGAGATTTGTAAAGTAATGTAAAACAAGTGAAAGAGGGGCTATAAACTCACCTTGATCGAAAGCTACAGTCGAATCGATTAGTTGAAGTAGTCACGAACAATCGGCAACATGATCACGACCTATAGATGTCGCTTAATTATAATATACTCGAAGTACCATCGACGATGTGTACATCGTAGCGGCAAAATCATATATATTATATATATAAACATACATGTGATGAGGATCCACTTGCGCGACTTAATCCTGAAACCCCCACTCATTGAGTTATAGACATTTCTTACGCTTTATCTTACGTTACTTAATAGAAGACTTTCTATTTTCGGAAACTTTTTATTTTAGGAAAGTTACCTTAATTGGTAATTTATAAACACCTAAGTATATTTTTAATACTTACCATTTTTATTTACATTTTGCACTTAGTAAGACTTTATATAAGTCTTTATATGTCTTTTTACATCTTTTATACATTTTGACCCAAATCTGACCCGTACCAAACGAGCCACTAAATCACGTTTTCACGACTCGGAGTAAAAAGAGATTTTATCGGAAATGACATTCCGGACGACTTTTTAGTTTTGGCCGAGACTTGAATCTCGACAGAAAATGACCAAAATGCCCTCTTATTAAATCTGATGCAATATAAATTTTATAAAAACTGCTGCTGTTTGACCAACGTTTTGACCCGCTAAATCACACTTTCGTAAGTTTGACCAAAAAGTAACTTTATGCAAAACGTCGCTCCGAACAGCTTTCGTGTTTCGCCGGAAGGCTGAAACGGACTCGAAAATGCCCGAAATTGACGTTGAAAATCGGACCAGCAGCTATTTTTGCCTAAAGTAGCTGTCAATTTTAACATGTATTTTCCGAACTTAATTTGCTATAACTTCTTCGTTTTTAAGAGTTACGGGGCATTCAATTTACCGAAACGTTCACAAAATTACCCTCTTCGATATTATCAAATCAAAAATACAATTTTACAAAGTCTCAGACCCCGAAATACGTGCTAAACTTTCTGTTTTAGTCGATTATTACCAAAACGTGCCAAAATTATTTTTCGACCAAATATTCGCTTACAATACTCTTACTTAACCTATACACGGCCTTCATGCCGATCAATCAACCTAGCACAACTAGTCTAACGCAAGTGTCCCATGGATTTCATCACATTCAAACAACAAAATAACAGAACCCAAGTAAACGAAGACTTATAACAACACCGAAGAGTTGGGTCGACGACTGCTACGGCGCGAACTCAGCGTACACCCGCTGGCCCGAACAACAAACGCACCCTTTTGGGTGCCGGAGAAACCAAACGCAGCCTTGGGTGGTTGGGAAGAGATGGTGAGGAGGTTCGGTGGCTGGAGGAGGGTGGCGCGTGGTGTGGTAGATCAGATAGATCGGGTGAAGGGGAGCATTTTTGGAGTTCGCCGAAAAAATTTTCCGGCGACGGTGGTGGTGGCCGACGGCGGCTGGGTGGCGGCCGGCCGTGGCTGTGGTGGCCGGATTTTATGGAGGGGAAGAGTGTTTAAGTGTGTGTTATAAAAAATGAAATGAAAGAAATGGTATAAAAATTTTATTTATAATAAAACTTTTAAAGTAAAGTGACAAGTACCAAATAATAGAGGGTGAATTGTGTAAATATAAATTGTAGTTTTTGATAACTATCGGTTCGGGACTCGTTTGAACTAGTTAACGGTCGATTCGAGTCACGAAACTTGCGCCATTGTTTTCCAAATCATTTTTTCAATAAAAATGAGTATTTACTTGATAACATTTCATAAATGTTTTTATAATATTTAATTAAAACCTTTGGTAAATCATTGAGTAACATTGTTAAGCTTTGACCGAAAAGTATATTTTGACTTGAATAAACCTTAAATCCACGTCAAGGCCCAAAGCTTTTCTTATAAAAAATTTATCTCGGTACACTACCCATCCCAAGACATAGCAATAACAATTTAAAGTCACGACAACCTTGACCAAATTCAAAAAAAATATAATTAGACACCATCATGTATATTCCTTACATGACTACCCTACCTATACTTATTTCTTTCTCTATTCACATAGTTACGTCTTAAAAAGATAGGAATAGTATATATTCTCAAATAGTGCTAGGAATAGTATTAGGAATAGTATATATTCTCAAATAGTGCTAGGAATAGCAATGATAGCAAATAGTATTAGGAAGTAACACTATTGTTATATTCTTCAATAGTGTACCCCTTCACATGTAATTTGAAAGTCTCAAGAACCGAGCAAATGTTTAGTTTATAAATGAGAGATAAATAATAATAATTATGATTTATTATTTAAATATGTTTTGAAATTTACATGCTGTGCGGCAATTGTTTTTATGCGACGGTAAAAAGTTCAAATGTTAAAAAAATTTTGAACCGGACCCAAAATGTCGAAAGGTAACATAGACATTTAGAGTTTCGAAAATTGCCGGATATTACAGTACCTACCCCTTAAAGAAATCTCGTCCCGAGATTAAATTTGTGTTAACGATTGTGTGACCAAAAAAGATTTAAGATTTAATAAACCAGTTCTAAACAAGATGATGATGACTTTATTCAGCAAAATTTGATATTTCGACCCTTCTTAATATCCTTAAATTTTGGTTAGGTTTGACCAGGGTATTTAATCCATAGCTATCTGTTAGTCTGTTAAGTATTATGAGTTATTTCCTGCTAGCACGACCAAAGGACTTTGTAGTTTTCATTTTGTATTAATTATCATATATGTTTTCAAATCATATATGAGGTGGATGCATTTTATCATGTCGTGATTGTGATTGTTTGAAATCCCACGTGTATTGTATTCTGGTGATCTAAATCAAAATGTCACTAAAGAGAACTGCCGCAACCACCACACCTATGACCGATGTTTAGAATGGATATTTTTAGAAAAATATCATTACGAGTTTTATGATTGATATAACCACATTATAGAGAGAGTCTCTTAATAGCGAAAGCATAGAAGAGAAAGTGTACTCGTATGAGTATGCATGCTTGAAGTCTTAATTGTTTAAGGGCAGAGTCTCGTTTCTGATATCTACAATGTTCGATGACTAATATCGAACGCGGCTAATGGATGTAAGTATCCGACTTACTTGGCAGTACTAGAATGTACTATGACTGAAATTATTGTACTATTGGGCTGAAACGAATAACTCACTCGAATATTGTATCGACAAGTGTTTAGCTTGTTTGAGGGAGGTTTGTATCGCTTGATGAATAGACTTATACAAGATGGGACCGCTCCAAGACCCAACAACCCCAACAACAGTAAACATACGAGAATGACCGTAGTAAACAATGATAGAATGCGAATAGTGAGAACACTCCGAGAAACAATACCCCCATAATAATGATCAACAAATGGAAGGAGCTCGCGGGAGAGCTTATGTGATAGGTGATGGAATATTGTACTTAGTCTGTTAGCTCCACAGACAGTTCGTGATCGCAAGGATTTGAAATGGCAAAAGTAATAACTTATAAATGAGATCATTTAGCTTAAGCGAGGCCATGAGGTTTTCGATGAGTGGTAAGACACCATTGTGTTTCTAATTCTTTTAATGAATTCCGGTGATTATTGGGGTCAAGTTCATACTCGTCTCATATTGGATACCATTACGCCCACTCATTTATAATTCCTTATTTACATAAAGAATCGTCCAAATTTATGTAAGTAAGAAATGATAAACTTATGGTTCGGTGATTCACAATTTATTTATTTAAATAAAGAGGCGTCCCAATCCTTTCAAATAAATAGATTACAAATCATCCTGCTTAATAATTTCTAACGCAATACGCGTACTCACATAACCTTCAAGGTGATGGATGACATGACAATTCATGTGCTCTAATGAGTATGGGACGAGTGCTTAAAACGCGTCTTCGAAGACGGAGATTAAAACAATCAGGGAAGATCGACATAGCGCTCAAAATAATTGATGAGTATACGGTTATAGTAAATAAGATAAAGGTCTCTATGTATGAGTCAACATAGCAATTATCACATCAATCCTCTTATTACAAGTCCCGCCCGTACGAGACTTGTAATACTTAGATTCATGCATAATCCCATGTAAACAGAACTGTGACGGGTTTTGTTAACATAACAATTATCATATCAATCCTTATATTACAAGTCCCGCCCATACAAGACTTGTAATACTTAGATTCATACATAATTCTATGTAAACAAAAAATTATGACGGTTTTCGCGTAATACAATATTGTATAAAGTTATGAGAAAAAAAATATTCTTAGAGACCATTGTTTAACTTACAATGTCTGAGAACAAAGTGAGACCATTGTGCAACTCACAATGTCTAAGAAGTAAAATGAGACCATTGTGTAACTCACAATGTCTGAGGTATAAAAGAGACCATTGTGCAACTCACAATGTCTTAAGAAATGTTCTAGTCTTTATATAATTTACTCTCATATAAATAAACGTACGATATACGCAAAAGGAATGCAAGCATATATATTATATATATGTATGTCATGTAAGCACTTAAGGTAACAAGTAACCTAAGCAAGTAAGCAAGTAGTGTGTATGCACTTTGAAAATGTTTTATGTGATGCAATGTTTGTGAAAACGGCTATAGTCTAGGGTAAAATATGCAACCTAGTTCTCTATAGCCAGTGCTCTGATACCAATCTGTAACACCCCCAAAAATGAGTCGCAGCGGAAATATGTCCGGGAGTGTTACTTCATAATACAACAGCACAAGATACAAGAGAACGACCTCTAAATGTGTCGTTTGAAAATAATCTCGTTGATTTTCTTGAAATTAATATAACATTTGTCCCATAATTGCATCACAATGAAAAGCTTGAAAACAATACAACGAGATTTGATCATTTGAATGTAAGTAGAAATCCATGAATGAAAATCCTGTCAATTTAGACTCCAATGCACATCAAGTAATCCAAGCATCTAATCCACCTGAGAAAAACATGCTTAAAATGTCAACATAAAGTTGGTGAGTTCATAGATTTTTGTAAATGTAAATGTTGAATTCAAAAGAGAATAATGTCTACTGCTTCACCGCAGTATAATGAAAAAATGTTTAATAACCAGTAATGTTCAACAAAGTAGTGTGGACCACAAGATTTCTAAAATATATGACTACTATAACAGATACAGTATCACATAAAATGTATTTACTGTTGCGCTAAGCTCATGACACTGAAGCTAATTTATGTAGCATATAATATGCCAAATGTATTTCTGCCCTACCGGTGTCTGACCAAGACACCAAATGAAATTGACATGATATATACCCGTTGTCCGGTACACCGGCACAGTGAGCGCTACTCACCCGGATAGGGATAATTAGTCCCAATAGATCTATTTATAACATTCACGCTTACAATCTGTAATTAACAGTTCATGATAGTTTCGGGCATTGAGTGGTCTAATCGCTACTTAGGCAACACGTAAACATGAGATGATAACCATAAATACTTGTGTCCAATGAAAAGATAACCATTGTACTCATAAACAGCTTTAAATACTTAAATCCATAAGTAGAAAGAGGGTATGATATAAATCAAGTAACCGAGTTTGTAAATGAGTATGAGTATGTAAACAAGTATGTAAACAGTACGCAAACAAGTTGTAATGAGCATGTATTCTCCCCCGAGATTTGTAAAGAAATTATAAAACAAGTGAAAGAGGGGCTATAAACTCACCTTGATCGAAAGCTACAGTCGAATCGATTAGTTGAAGTAGTCACGAACAATCGGCAACATGATCACGACCTATAGATGTCGCTTAATTATAATATACTCGAAGTACCATCGACGATGTGCACATCGTAGCGGCAAAATCATATATATTATATATATAAACATACATGTGATGAGGATCCACTTGCGCGACTTAATCCTGAAACCCCCACTCATTGAGTTATAGACATTTCTTACGCTTTATCTTACGTTACTTAATAGAAGACTTTCTATTTTCGAAAACTTTTTATTTTAGGAAAGTTACCTTAATTGGTAATATATAAAACCTAAGTATATTTTTAATACTTACCATTTTTATTTACATTTTGCACTTAGTAAGACTTTATATAAGTATTTATATGTCTTTTTACATTTTTTAGACATTTTGACCTAAATCTGACCCGTACCAAACGAACTACTAAATCACGTTTTCACGACTCAGAGTAAAAAGAGATTTTATCGGAAATGACATTCCGAATGACTTTTTAGTTTTGGCCGAGACTTGACTCTCGACAAAAAAATGATCAAAATGCCCTCTTATTAAATCTGATGCAATATAAATTTTATAAAAACTGCTGCTGTTTGACCAACGTTTTGACCCGTTAAATCACACTTTCGTAAGTTTGACCAAAAAGTAACTTTATGCAAAACGTCGCTCCGAACAGCGGACTAAAAAATGCCCGAAATTGACGTTGAAAATCGGACCAGCAGCTATATTTGCCTAAGATAGCTGTCAATTTTAACATGTATTTTCCGAACTTAATTTGCTAATACTTCTTCGTTTTTAAGAGTTACGGGGCGTTCAATTTACCGAAACGTTCACAAAGTTACCCTCTTCGATATTATCAAATCAAAAATTCAATTTTACAAAGTCTCAGACCCCAAAATACATGCTAAACTTTCTGTTTTAGTCGATTATTTGTAAAACGTGCCAAAATTATTTTTCGACAAAATATTCGCTTACAATACTCTTACTTAACCTATACACGGCCTTCATGCCGATCAATCAACCTAGCACAACTAGTCTAACACAAGTGTCTCATGGATTTCATCATATTTAAACAACAAAATAACAGAACCCAAGTAAACGAAGACTTATAACAACACCGAAGAGTTGGGTCAACGACTGCTACGGTGCGAACTCAGCGTACACCCGCTGGCCCGAACAACAAACGCACCCTTTTGGTTGCCGGAGAAACCAAACGTAGCCTTAGGTGGTTGGGAAGAGATGGTGATTAGGTTCGGTGGCTGGAGGAGGGTGGCGCGTGGTGTGGTAGATCGGATAGATCGGGTGAAGGAGAGCATTTTTGAGTTCGCCAGAAAACTCGCCGAAAAAAATTTCCGGCGGCGGTGGTGGCGGCTGACGGCGGCTGGGTGGCGGGATTTTATGGAGGGGAAGAGTGTTTAAGTGTGTGTTATAAAAAAATAAAATGAAAGAAATGGTATAAAGTAGACGGGGAGTTTTGGAGTTCGCCGAGAATACTCGCCGAAAAATTTTCCGGCTGGCAGTGGTGGTGGCGACGGCGGCTGGGTGGCGGCCGGCCGTGGCTGTGGTGGCCGAATTTTATGGAGGGGAAGAGTGTTTAAGTGTGTGTTATAAAAAAATAAAATGAAAGAAATGGGGCGAGATATGATTAAAGATCAATTTAACCCCATACTGCGCATATAAAAACTAAAATTACACAAGAAATTAAATTTCATAGTTTAATGTCCGTATTAAATTTGTCCAAAAACCCCGGTTTCGCAAATAACACATAACTGGTCACAAGGCGTAGCTTAGGTTGTGTTCATATTTAGACCATGGTCAATCCTAATTTCTCTATATGTATTAAGTATGTTTTAGAGTTTTATAAAGTCTATTATGCAATAGAATTGAAATCATTGGCATTTTTATTATAAGCAATTAAAAACCAGACAGAATTCTGGAGTTAATAAATTGAAGTCAAAACTCTTATATTGAAAGCAGTAAATCATATAATGCCTCGAGTTTTCAAAAGAATCTTCCCCAATTGGAGAACCATAAGACTCTCGCTAGGTTTTCTGCTAAAGTGCTAGATCCACCCACATCCATCATATAACATGATTGCAGTGAGTCTTACAGCGAATAAATCAGATATAGAGTATCTTAGCAACTTATTTAACTTTTTTAATTTTAATGTATTATTATTATCAGTAACATTGCAATTCGATTCTAGGTGTTTATTCTTTTTTTTATGGCAAGTATCCTACTGCCATATAATTGCCATAATTTTCCAATAAAACAATAAATAAATCAAGATTTCATGCAGCCCTAGCGTGTTTAAATTAATGTGTGTAACCCATAAAACACCAAATGAGTTGGCTCTGACGATGCCCACTTGTTGCGAATTTGATAATTGTTATCCCATTAAAACCACGAGTACGCAGGGATATTGATAAAAGATAAGGTGTACATGTTTAATACACAATAAATAAAACAAAAGATAGACAGAAATTAAACTGAACGTCAACAAACAAATGTAATGAATAAATAGTGACTAGTGTCAACATCTTCGGGGGGGGGGATTGCTCACACGACTCGGCACGAATCAAGCAACGTCTGGATGATATCATTGCTTCACGTATCTCAAACAACAAGTGTCGTAGTTCTTGTTCTTAAACCGATCCAAAACTCTCGTGAGTTGCGTTTGGATTGACTTATAAAGAAACAGAAGAAACGAATGAGAGGACTAAAATATTATATGCATGCATACAAGATAATAATGTAAGCATGCAATTAATATTGATATGCTTTCTGTTGTCGTACTATAGAGAAAAGAAAACAATTCAAGGGATGATTAAATGCCGTATAATATTATAGGGAATATAGTATGTGTCGTGTATAATTGTGTGTAGGACCGATTTTTTAAGGGAGAAGGAATGAGGTGTTTATATAGCACCTCAACCCTAGTTGTGGATAACTCTAAAACCTTGAAGATAATCTTCAAGACTTTTAGCTTATCACAACTCTTCCATCTTATCCTAAACACTCACCATTATCATTATAATTTGCACATAAATCCCTTTCTAGAATCCTCCAAAATCTGCCACTTTTGGGAGGAGGACAAGGGTTTCCATTTCGACATTTTAAGCCCTTCTCATTTTTATTTAACGGATATATATATAAAGTTAGTTAAGCGTCCAACGGAAACTAACGACCGTTTAAATATATTTCGTGAAACATATTATATAATTAATAAATATATATAACAAGTATATATATTAATTACATAATAAACGTACTCTTCATGTCTTAACGTGTGTGCCCCCAATAGGCTCACACATTTCTAGTCGTATTAGTGCTAGTCCAACTACCATAATCCAACAAAAAATACCATCATGTTTAATATAAGTAATAGCCTTATTACATATATATCGATAGTTAATATATGAGCTAGTCAGTGTATTGGTGTTTTAAATATCACCTAAAACAAAGAAAACCCTTAGAAAAGAAATGAAAGAGTCTGATATTACTAAAGTATTTGTTACACATTGTTTTGCTTGTAGTTCTTAGTACAATATCACGTTCCTACATCTATCAAACCATTTGCACGCCATTGTCCCTATATCTATCCACACGAGCATCTTTTCTTTGAATGTTCATGCTCGTCTAAGGTGTGGACTCTAATTCGTGGGCTGGTGGGCATGGATGTGGTGCCGCCTGTTTTAGACAACATCCTTGCGTGGTTCCAACCGATGGGAAACAAGAGAACTATACAGAATATTGTTTGTAAGATTCTGTTTGCTGGTGCCTCGTATTTTATTTGGTTGGAAAGAAACAATAGGTTGTCTAAAAATAATAGAAGAACTCTAGAAGAGCTAAGGGACGCTATTGTTGTAACGGTTCGTCTCAAGCTTACTACTTTCAGATTCAAGAATAAGGCGAAAGTTCATAGTTTGCTTTCGTTATGGAAGATGGCAACGTTTTTTAGATTCTATGGCTGATTAGGTCGATTTGTCTAGATTGGTTTTTTGTAACGTCTAGGATCGTTTGTGGCATGTCACAAGTGTCTTAGTGGTAGTTCAAGCATGGCTTGAGGTTAATGTGTTATCTCTGCCACATTCCATTGTACTTAAACGTTTCCTGTGATTAATATACTTTACCTAGGTAACCCTTTACCCAAAAAAAACATCACTTTACTGTATAATATTAAGATGACTCTCATCATCTTCAACATATGTTACAGCCGAATCAATAATCTCCAACTTAAGTCAAACTGACTAATCAGAAAGAAAGTTGGGGTTTACCAACTTCTCAATAACCTTCTCCTCATCCGTTTGAGGTTTCCTGCGAACTCATAAAAAAACATAACTGATAAAGTAAATCAACCTGATCAAGCGTTCTAAACATAACTTTTCCTGTCCAATTTAAAAAAAATGCTTCTCAGGTCATTTTAAGCTTTTAAATACACGTTTAGTTTAAATGAATTGGGCTATAGCGCGCTATAGCGTGATTTTTTTGAAGCTTTAAAAAATTTCATGGATTTGAGCTTATTTACAAGTATTTATGCTTTGGGTTGTATGGGATTCGGGCTTAGTAACTCCGTTACTCAATTTTAAGCCTAGTAGCTAACTAATATTGACCACTCTATAAATATTTTTTGCCGCCTTGAGTCACGCCTTAAAAATGCTATGACGCAACGCCTCACGCTAAAGCTTGAGGCTTGGCTATGCCGCTACGCCACGCTTCACGCTATTTATAACCTTGTAAAAAACACAACTGATCAAGTAAATCAACCTGATCAAGCGTTCTAAACATAACTTTTCCTGTCCAATTTAAAAAAAATGCTTCTCAGGTCATTTTAAGCTTTTAAATACACGTTTAGTTTAAATGAATTCTAACCCGTTCAGCGTGCTCCGGTATTCAATCGTCTAGCTGATAAAACATTGTTCTTGTTGTTGTGATTTATCTCAAAACAGGCCAAGTGACATACATGCTGAGGGTAAAAACATGTATAAATTAGTACAAAAGTGTAAACCGTTTTTATAAAGATAGCTAGGCTTCACATCTGCTATATTCCTGATAGCCTAACCCAAACACACCTTTTTTTTTTGTTTTTTGTAGTCGTGTCGTGTAATGTCATATGTGTGATAGAGGTGGTGTGGTGATTGACCTTAATGATAATGGTTATCCCTAAGGTTTAACAACCAATGCACACAAACACACGTTCATAATTCCTAATGGTTGTTGCACAATGTATGTAAATATACGATTATATCTCTATGTAGTCTTTTCTTTTTCTATGTCTCGATCTGAAAAATTGATGTTTTGTTGCAGGCTTGACCCAATGAATTATGAAGTAAAGCAACGAAAGGTTACCGTGCATAGAAAGCATTCAAGGCTGACTGAAAAAGCTCAAACTGAATAGGTAATATTGAAATCTTTAGTTAAGTGAAGGTTTATGCTTGTGAAGTTATGTTAACATGGCTTAAAAAACCAGAGGGTGTTTGCTGTGTCTTTTGGGAGCAAGTAGGGTAAGATACAGTACTTGCTTTTGTAGCTGTAGTCCAGAGGTGCAAAATGGCCAAAAAAAGGAATACATGCATAGAAGTGTTTGTGATTTTGTATACGGGTATGTGGGCAATTTCTATTATAATAGCTTTGAGCTTAATTCTGAAAGCTACTACTCGTGTGATCCTCACTCGAACCTTATATAACCGAGGAGCCTTAGAATATCGTATCTGATCATCTGTTGACTTCCCATGTCTTGACAAACAAGAATCACTATTTTATTTACTCGGTTAACTGTGACCTAACACTGTAACTTCTTTTCCAAGATTAGTCGGCAAATTAACAATAGATGTACTTAGCGTTCATCTTTGTTTTCAAGTAAGAGTTATCTGCGGAATTTCAAAAATCATGATAAACTACTGAAGATTGCATCTATGCAAGTCTTAATGTGATGTAGCACTAATGTAAAATAAATTCAAAACAGTTGGGTTATAAAGAGCATCTAACTGTAATTAATTTTTAGAGCTTTTTTTTATTTCAGGGTGATGTCAATCATGTCAAATGGGACCCATCTGGTGTTTTATTGGCTTCGTGCTCTGATGATAGCACTGTAAAGGTTATGTTCACCAAATTTTTATAGTGTTGCAAGGCAATTTGACATGAAATTAAAATTGTTCACATCTGGAGTGTGTAACAGGACAAGTGCATTCATGATTTCACAGATCATGTTCAGGTGATTGTCTATTCTTATTTTTCGTCTGTTGTCTATTACTCCTTACTTTGAAATAGTACGGACTTGACATCGCTAGTCTAGCACACACATATTACTGATTAACCAGGAAAAGCATTAAAGTATCCAAAAAACTTGTTGCTTTGGAATGCTCAATCTTTGCCACCAAAAATTTCGTGCTATTGACAATGATTTTTTTCAGGATATATTCTCAATCAAATGGAGCCCCACCGGATCTGCAACACATAACCCTAACAAACCGTTAGTTCCGTATGTACATGAGAATTTGTTGGTTTAAAAATTTGACACTACAAGCGCGTATGCGAAAGGTTAAAAATAAAATTAGCTATACATTTCAAAATATACCATACATGCATGTTGCCTATAAAAAGCCACTAATAAAACACAACATTTAAAGTCCAAAAAGCGTAGCAAGTGTTAGTAATAAATTGAGTATGCCTTGAAGTTTTTTGGACCAGAAGGTAAAAGGGGTTTCCATTTTCGATGGACACAAACAATACGTTATTTGATTGCAGTGAAGTGGTGTCAAGAATTTAGGGAACGTTTAAATCCATATTGTCCTCCTACTAATCAACCAAATAGAATGTTGCCTCAATGTGAGGCACGTTGCATAGTCGAAGTTGCAGCTATGTTATCTACTAGGCTTGATGAAACTGTTTGTTAAATCCTCACTAAGTGTTCGATATATATGCTTCTTAACGTGTTTCAATCTGGTGTAACATAATTTAAGTGTGTTCTTTCTTTCCTTCAGATGTAATTTCCGTGTACTCTAAATAATAGTAATGCATTTCATAGTGAGCGTGATTATTATTGTTTTATCTTTAGCGTCGGAACACAAGTCGTCGCTAATGTTATCATATATTCCTTCCGTCTTTCATTTTTTAGAAAGTTTAAGAAAAGTTGCCCGTTATAACCAAGGTTATGAATAGTATGAGACGTGGCGTGTTGGCATAATTAAACCTCACGCTTTAGCGACTATAACGAAATCTTTTCGTTTTTAAAGTATGTCTTAAAGCGATACAAAATATGAAAATATTTATATATTTATATCATATTTCCTATATATTAAGTTTACATAACATGTTGTGCATAATGAATAAACTTAAGAAAGTAAACATTACATGTAATATTCTCCGTTAAGAAAAAATATTGGAGTTATATCCTAAAAAACCCGCCACGTCTCATACTTACACCAGTGGACTATATGTTTATCATAAGGAAGATTTTGTGTTTTACATTTTTAACACAAAACTTTTTAAACATTTCACTTATAACCAAAACTTTTCATACGCACAATTGGTTAACTTTTTTAACCCAAATGTTTAATTTCTTTTGCTTTTAACCCAACATTCATGTACACAATGTTTTACTTTCTATCACAATGTTCCACTTTTGTTTGAAACGAGGGTGTCAGCCCGCGCTCCGCTGCGGGGCGCATGCTTTGACATGCTCTGCTGCAATAGCATAAATCGGCTGTGAAAATAAGCCACATGATACAAATACCATCAAACAAATTACGAATTATTTATAGGTAGCATTCAATATAAGTGATTATCCAACTGCTTAAGTTTATTTTGACTTATTCGACCTAATACAACACATATGACCCAAAAAAAATATCTCCTATCCTTTAGCTAACAAAATCAGCCGAGGATCTTCCATATCAGCACCATATGCTGGCTTCACACTATGTACAACTACCGAGTCATTACGAACATCCAACGTGATCTCGTGCGTGGTCATCAAATAAGCAGCCACCTATATTATTAAAGAGTGGAAGTTTAATACTCCCTCTGTCCCATTTTTATTATCCATGTTTCCTTTTTGAGATGTCCCAAATTAATTGTCCACTACTAAAAATAGATAGGGAATCTTGATGAAGTTTACTATATTACCCTTGTTTGAAATTATTATTACAAACTTTAAAGAAGACTTTAATTAATTAGTTAAGGGTAAAACTGTCATTATGTCAAAAAGTAAGAAAGAGAAAGCAGTAATAAATGTACTTTTCTTAAAGGATTAGAATCCTCTCAAGTTGAGTCAAACAATCAGATACAACATGTCACCAAACCAAATCAGTTAAATGTAATCCAACTTTTTCTTTTAATGAAAATCAAGGGCCCACTTATTTATTTCCCCTCACAAAAAAAAAAAACCTAGCATTGATAAAAAGTACGAAAACCACTGTAATAAAATAACAATGTTTACAAAATAGGTTCCTTTTTATCGCATACATAACGATTCGAATGGGTCAAACAGATAACAAATGTAGCTAAAACTGAACTTATCCTGAACTTGTCTCGTTATATATGCAATGTTATAATAATAAAACTTTTATATAAACAAACTTTATTACCAACTATTAAATTCTTTGTGTACCTCTTTACTTTTAAAGACATCAATGATATCATTTTTAAATGATGTTTCAATACTGATCATGGAGAAAGAATATGAAAATGAACCTTCCATAGCTTTAAGCCTTTAATGGTCTTCTTTCAGGTTAATCAACTCAGCTGCCACTTTTCCTTTATCCTTCTTACGTGCACAAAATGCCAAACAGATCCTAACAATTGTATTTACTTAAAATGTCAAAAAAATATGTTATCGCATTATTTTTTTGTAATGTTATCCTCAACAGCAACAATAGAACGACATTAAATATATCATCTCCAACTTCCTCAATTATATTCAACATGACAATTTAGATATCCTAAAAATCGCATTCATCCACAATGACCCTCCATCATTTCTTGTTTTTCCACCGATCACGACCGATTTCGATCGTTTTCGATCGATTTTGACAGATTTCCATCGTTTTTGACCGATTTCGACTGATTTCGACGGATTTTGACCGATTTTGACTATCTTCCACTGTTTTTGACTGATCACGACCGTTTTCGACCGTTTTCCATTGTTTTTGACCGTTTTTATCGATTTCGACCGTTTTCGTCTGATTTCGACCGATTTCGTCTGATTTCGAACGTTTTCCACCGTTTTTTACCAATTTCGACCGTTTTTGACCGATTTCGTCCATTTTCGACCGATTACGTCCGATTTCGCACGTTTTCTACCGTTTTTGACTGATTTCGCACGTTTTCGGTCGATTTTGACCGTGTTCGACCGATTTCGACCGTTTTTTATGGATTTCGTCCGTTTTCGACCAATTTCGACCAAGTTCGACCGTTTTTTTATCGTTTTTGATTGATTTCGTCTATTTTCAACCGATTTTGTCCGAATTCGACCGTTTTCGACCGATTTTGACCGTTTTTGACCAATTTCGACACTTTTTTACCGATTTTGACCGTTTCGACCGATTTCGCACGTTTTTGACGGATTTTAACCGTTTTTGACCGTTTTCGCACGTTTTCAAATGTTTTTTAATGGTTTAAACCTTTTTTGACCGTTGTTGAATGTTATTATACGTTGTTGTCCGTTTACTTATATTTTCTTCTGTCTTCGTACGTTTTTATCCATTATCTTACGTTTTCGTACGTTCTCGTCCGTTTTCGTCTGTTTCCTTACCTTTTTGTACGTATTCTTACGTTTTCTAAGTTTTCGTCCAGTTTGGTTCGTTTCGTTCGTTTTCTACGTTTTTCTTTGCTTAAATACTTTTTTGAATGTTTTTAAACGTTTTATCCGTATTTATACATTTTAGTATTTTTTATAAAAATGTATAAAAGCGTATGAAGACGTATAAAATCATACAAAATGCACGAAAACGAACGAAACGTAAGGAAACGAAGAACGGAGAAGGACATATGTAAACGAACAAAATCGTACAAAAATGGACGAAAACGTACAAAAATGTTTAATAACGTTTAAAAACGGTCAAAAACGTTCAAAATCGTTCGAAACGATCAAAACAACTTGAAAACGTACGAGAACGTGCAAAAACGAATGAAAATGGTCAAAATGGGTCAAAAACGGTCAAAATCGGTCCAAATCGTTCAAAATCGGTGAAAATGGATCAAAATCGATCAAAAATGGTCGAAATTGGTCGAAAACGGTGCAAAAACAAATGAAAATGGTCGAAAAGGCACGAAAACGGTCAAAACGATCAAAAACAGTAAAAAAACGGTCGAAATCGTACAAAATCGATCAAAAAAAGTCGAAATCGGTTGAAACGGTCGAAATCGGTTGAAAATGGTCAAAAACGGTCGAAATTGGTCAAAACGGACGAAAACGGTCAAAATCGGTCGAAAACGAACGAAAACGGTCAAAATCGATCGAAAACTGTCAAAAACGAATGATAACGGTCGAAATTGGTCGAAAACGGCAAAAACGGTCGAAATCGGTCAAAAACGGTCCAAATCGGTGGAAATCGATCGAAAACGGTCGAAAACGGTTGAAATCGGTCAAAAACGGTCAAAACGATCAAAAACGGTCGAAAACAGCCAAAATCGGTCAAAATCGATTCAAAACGTATAAAAACGGATAAAAATGCTATACCCAACAAGATCCATTTATAATTATTAAGGGAGACCGAACTAGACCCATCCCTTAAAAATATTTACCCAACTAGACCCAAACCTATCTAGACCCAAACCCATCTAGACCCAAACCTATATAAAACCAAACCCATCTAGACCCAAACCCATATAAGACCCATGACCCAACCCAACCTAACCCAACCATTTTGCCACCTCTACTTTTTATCAACTTATCACTTACAATTAATAGGTAGAAAACCTTCTCGACCATTGTAAAACCATCACCGCATCCAAGTTCTGAAAACATTATCAGTAAACATGTTAGATAGTAACTCAATTATGAAATAATATCACCAAATATTGATAATATCAAAAATGTTTACTGGCTGGCACTTGGCTAGGAAATAGAAAAGATACAATACCGAAATCAGGATGCATAAAATTTACACATTAGTTAACTAGTTTGATACAGTTTTCATAACCTATAGCCATTATACCACCAAAAACAATCGTGTAACTATTCACATTGAGCACTAATTAACTGAAACAAGCAAAAGCAATACTGACCTAACCATCCATTTAGTGTTTAAACTGGTCTATAAAGTCAATAAATAAACATATTTTCTTCACAAATAAGATAATAAGCTCCATTTTTAGCTTAATTCTCTAAAAATACAATAAGTAGGCATTTAAATTGATTATTTTTGTGCCTATCTACCTGATAAGCAGTTTATTGTGTTTAGAAAAACCACTTAATTGCTTCTTTATCGTTCAATTCATATTATTTCTGAATGGTTCCTAACATTCCATCACTATGGTTTTGGTGGATTTTTCTCCAATGATTTAAGGTTGTTTAGGGTGTGTTTAGTTGGGGGGAAACACCCTTGTTTTCTACAAAATATTTATGAAAAACAAGGAAAACAGAGATCGCATTCAAATCAGCGTTTTCCAACAAAATTTCCTACAAAACACAAAACATGCATTTCTCAACTTAACAAGGGAAACTACAAAACACATTTTTTTTGTTTTCCTTGTTTACTTTGTAACCTCCCTTGTTTTCTTGAGAATGGGAAACAATATCATATGAACACGTTTTCTATGTTTTGTGGAAAATAAATCTCCTCCTTTTTTTTACAAATCTAAAACACAAAACTAGGAAAAATTTTCTCCAACTAAACGCACCCTTAGCGTTTTTATTCTTATAAGGTAAAACTCATAAAATATGCTTTTGGTGTCTAGAGATTAGTTGGAAATTGCTAAAATTAGCAAAAGTGTTACTAATAAATATGAAATATATGAAAACCAAACATGCCAGTAAAGATAAGTGACCTACTGAATACTGGACACCTCCTCTTATAAGTAATCACGATCCGTTCTTTCCATGAAAGTACTTGAGGTTGTTCCAAGTCAATTCCTTCTACTCTTTCATCTTCTCCAATACAATATGCATGCTTTATGATCGGCCTTTCCATTGCGATCGTAGACATCCATATCCTCCGACGCAACCAGCTGTCCAAAGACACCTACAAAAAGATTGTATCATTTGTCTAACAACAGGTCATGGATAATAAGATATTGAAATAGGCAATCCAAAGAGCCCCCGACTAAACATATTTTAGAGAGGTTGGATTGAGCAGGTCAAGGTTTATTA
>BQNB010009546.1:0-86482 GCA_026074375.1 Tanacetum coccineum | reverse complement strand
CTCAGATTGCAACTCGGACCCGAACCACAAAGGAGAGTGTACGCATAAGTGCGCTTATCCTTAGCGTTAGAAGATAAGTCTTCTAACATTTGGTTTTTCAAAAAGTTGAACATAATTTTTCAAGAATTTCTCAATGACGATTCAAAATCTTTCAAAATTGTGTGTTCAACACTCCATCCCTCATATTGTTTTACAAGACAATTATTCTACATTTGGTGTCATTTTTAAATGAGTCAATGTTTGAGGGGGAGTTTTTCGAAAAATAATGTTTTAATGATTTTGGATACTATTCTAAAATTCTTTCGGTATTCAAAACATTTACACTAATCTCAATAACATATCTGGAATAATAATGACTACTCAATAAATTGAATGCTATAAGATGATTAAGTGGTTGAGCATAATTTTTCAAGAATTCTTAAATGACAATTCGTAATCTTTCAAAATTGTGTGCTCAACAATGCTAACCCTCAATTTTATTTTACAACTTGGTATCATTGTTTTTGGTGTCAAACATATGTAAAATCGAGGGGGAGCAAGTTAATGTTCCATGTAATTCATGCTAAGTAAAAGTTTTCCCCATGGTATTTCAAGACAAATTTTAATCACAAAGTATTTCAAAAACTAAGTGAATTAGTATTTAAAATAAGGGGAGAAATGTATTTAAAATGTGATCTTGAAAATAATAAGTGATCTTATCGACTCAAAGTGCTTGATACTCTTCGAAAAAGGTTTTATGGTTACGATCTCATACCCTACAACATCTTATTTCATGACGATTCTGAAGTCATAAGGTGGTAAGGTTAGGTATTTGTCCTATGATCCAACCAGAACCGGAGGGATCTACCCAAGGACACTCCATAGTTAGAAATAGCAGTCCTTAGGTATGATTGGAGATGAATGTGTATAAGGGAAGAATGCCGACTAAGATTGAGCTAACACTGGAACAATCACAACAAGGTGTTAGTAATGACGTCTTGGTAAGCATTGAAGGGGTTGAAGAATTGAAAAGAAATGTATGGATAAAGGGTGAAAAGAAAGAAGCCCTCCATATACTTTAGGCAGAAACTAGGTCAATATATAATATATCGGTTTTCATAAAGATGAATTCTGATATTAAAGAATGACATCATGGACCCAGTGATGCAATGCACAACCCTTCCCAGCCATTCGAGTTTCTCTCAACATAAACTTGTCTCATTTGTCACGGAGATACACACGACTTCTATTGACTTTCTCACTCCGAGTTAGTTGATATTGAATAGGTGGCAGTCTGCTCCAGCCTTCGAGTACTAAAACCAAAACGCACTAATCGAGTCTAGAGCCAAGAGATCAATAAAATAAATCTCATTAGGACACATTCCATTAGCAAAGGACGTTTGTTGAACATCATCAAGTTCACAAGCTGTTAACAAGAGTCCTACGCATTATTCTTGTGATTTTGCCAGAACATCTGAGTGATACTTAAGTATTCACAGTGAAGATGGAAATCCTGCTTGAGCCAACATCAAACAAGCTCTTGGTAGGTGTACGTGGTGAGATTCTATAGAATCAAACTTGGACAACTGGAAAAAACGATGTATTGATTCTATAATGAATCAAACTTGTTCCAGTAAAGAATTGACAAGCTTAACCAGAATAGATTGTAATACTATCTGATTCACTCTTACCGTGTTGTCTGCTTTGAGACGCTCCGGTAATGAGAACGGCTAGTGCAGCTGCGAAACCCTGTCAAGAAGATTCATATGAATTCTATCTGATCACAGGCAGTATTTATACTGATTAACGGGGAACCGTGGTTATCTAATAACCTTATTCGACGAAGTGACAAAGACACTCTCGTACCATATCGTCGATTATCACTAACGTAAACTTGCAAGTTACACGGAGGTGCAGTATCCCATTCCAGCGAAGTTGGATTCATTACCTACATGCTCACACTCAAACTACAACGAAAAACTATAAGCATACAAGATTCAGAATCAAGAAAGCTCAGAATTAAAGACAAAGACTTCCGTATACTCGAATATTAAAATCGTCCTTTAAGATATCAAGTCTTTTAAAAGGAGATTGTTTATCAAGCTTTCAAGATGATGCAAAGTATGAGCATGTTGGTCAAGACACAAGATCGCAAGGCGGCAAAGACGATCAAGACTAAAGGATAAAGATTTAAAGATCTCGGACCAAAAAGATGAAGTCAAAAGACAATGACAAAGGCTCAAGATCAAAGATCGCAGCATAAGAACAACCCTAAACCGTAGTTAGAGACCAAGATCACAAGAGCTTAACGACAAAAGCATCTTCATATAAATCCACGAAGTAGTGTCACAAAGAAACTCACATTTGGGGAGATTTCTAGCCTCAAATATAGACTCGAACAAAGAAGTTCGTTCACTAAGAATATTAAGTCTCGGTCATTTAATTAAGTAACGTTGTAATAGGCTAGATTGGGTAAACGGGCTCGCTTATGTAAGCTAATTGGTCACGGGTGTATCGGCGAAATCTAAGTAAATTCTGAACCTGGCCCGTATAAAACACCAAAGGCAAGCAAAGCCTCTTGTTTAAGTAATAAATACACCTTCCCCAAGGAAGAGAGGTGGTTGTCTCATTTGTCATTTTCTCTTGCAAGTAAAATCACAACCATTCTCTATTTTTTTTTTTTTTGTTCTTTCATTTTCTCTCATCTTTTTCACTCTCTAACTTCTCTCTAAACTCTTACTAACTTCTTCGTATTTTTCTTGTTAATTCCGTGTACCATGGTTCTGAAGTGAAGTGATTATAGGCTTACCGACACATCTCATTTTGGGAAATTACTAAACGAAGCCCTTAGTACTCAATTGGAAATAATTACGGCATACCATCCACAGACAGAAGGTTAGAGTTAGAGAACCATCCAACCCTAGGAGGAACATGCTTACGTTGCTTGTGTGATGATTATTGGAAAGGTTGGGATAGACACCTACCTTTGGTGGAGTTTTTTCTATAATAACCAGTTTCACGACTAGTATCAAGCTACACTATTGAAGCTCTCTACGGCGAAAATATATGATCGCCTATTTTGGTTGGGCTGAGGTTGGAGATGCTCAGCTCACTTGGTCCGGACATTGTTTTCGACGAAACAACTGAGAAGATCATTCAGATCAAGAAGTGTATTCAAGCTCAACGAGATAAAACCGAAGAGCTACGCACGATAGGAGACATAACCATAGTGAATTTGAGGTTGAGATAATGTCATGTGAAAATGTCGTAATGGAAAGGGTGATACGTTTTCAGCAAACGAGGGAAGCGAATCCTCGCTATAATGACTTACAAGAATCTAGCTAAAGTGGGAACACTTGCTTATTAACTAGAACTCCTAAAGCAATTAAGCCGAGTTCATAGCACTTTCCATGTTTCCAATTTGAAGAAGTGTTTCGTAGACGAACCACTAGTTATTCCGTTGATGAGTTCCAATTGATGACAAGCTTAATTTCATTAAGGAACCAGTTGAAATTATGGACCAAGAAGTTAAACGGCTAAAGCAAAGCCGCATTCCAATCGTGAAGATCCGTTGGAATTCGATACGATGGCCCGAGTTTACTTGGGAGCATGAAGACCAAATGAAGAAAAAGTACCCTCATCTTTTCGTTAACTCTTAGTCCACATCTTAAGCTTTGAGGACAAAGCACTTTTAACGGGGGAAGAATGTCACACCAAAAATTTCAGGTTAATATTTTAAACTTTTCTGATCATTTTTTTATTTTTATACGTTACGTTTGAATCCGCAGTTTTACCGAAATGTTAACCCCGTAAATCTAAAAAACTCATGGACACGTATTCACTTCGGATCTTGATTAGTTTAGAAATTATATGATTATTTTATCTTTTCTAAGTATTTCGTAGTTTAACGATCACTCCCGGTATTTATTTACGCTCTAACGTTTAAATTGCGTTTTTCGCGTTTTTGACCTAACGGAACCCTGGAAACCCGAAATCTTTTCGTGTAAACTTTAGTTATCATTCATTTCATGTCCATAAGTCAAAAATTCGTTTCATCCTCTTCTCTCGATTAAATTGTGGGACGTCCTAAACCCAAACCAAATGCACCATAAGTCTTGAAATTAATTCAAAGGCATCTTTTCTTGAACTTCCCATGCATGTGGGTGAAAATGACACACGAGAGAGTCCTTCTCATGCACATTTTCTCAAATTTGACAATATCATGTGATACTTGCACCCTTTGACTTCATTTGACCAACTAAAGACCAACTTATGCATCTAATGAGAACCAAGACTCAAAATTTTGAACCATATGGTCCTTGTGGCTTGCCTATTGCCGAACCCACACACACAGCAAACACCCCTTGTGTTGTTGGTCCATTGCACTACTATTGATGTCATACCCTTTAACCTAATATCTTCCTATAAATACCATCCCATATCACAACTTAGGGTTTCATAATCATTTTCAAGCCTCCAAAAATTTCTTTCTCTCCTTCCTCTCTTCTTGAAGCCCACGGCCAACAAACAAGCACTAACACCCACATAGGGTTTCCATTTTCTTTAATTTCTTGCATAATCCAAGCATTCTAGGTTCATTTCTAAGGTTACCTAAGGTGTTTGCAAGTATTGGTTCTTTGATTTAAGGGTTTTCTTCAAGATCTACAATTGAAGAGTTTTGTTATATTTGGGGTTTTTCAAGATCTTACGATTTAGGTATAGAACTTGGTGTTATTGCTTCTCTTGTTCTTCAATACTTGTAAGTATCTGAATCTTCTTATGTTTTTCTATGTTTCTCATATAATTTGTCAAGATCCATACATCCATATGTTGTGTTTTTAATTTTAAAAGAATTTTAAAGACAAGATTTCTTAAATAAGGTACTACCTTATATTTCACTAGTTTAATATTATGTTCTTGGTGAGATGAGAGTTGAATGAGAGTTGCAACAATAAAAAGAAGGGATTTGGATAGATTAGTGAGGAATTGCTGTGGATTAAATTGTGAATGAGATTAGGCTAGATAGGGCATAATTGTGAAGTTTGGGTGGATTTTGGTTGCGTTTTTGGCAAAAAGTGCTTGCTGTCCCAAATTTGTTTTGGGGTTTTGGTCGACCTAAAAATGTTTTTCAATGGCATGAAGTATTAGAAGAGCTCGTTTTGAATAGATAGTTTCTCATATATCGCACATTAAAATTGGATTAAAAAAACGACCAAGTTATAGCCAAAAAAAATGAAACTTGAAACATTTATCGACAAAACCAAATGAATACTTGTCGATGTAAAATAGTAAAATGAGTATCGCAACACTAAGAAAAGAGCAAGCGAAAAGAAGAAAAGTTTTCGACATTTTTGGACTTTCTAAACACTAGCGAAACATATAGTAACACATACCTATTGATTAGTATCATTTAAAGACGTCATTGTGTCCGGCATATTTTAGAAAAAAGAGATAAAATTACTAAAGACTAGTAAAGTTTGGTAAAAATTAGGCGGATAAGACTTGGAAGTTTAGGCGATTAAGATTAGTTAGTACGATTATGTAGAAATATGGAAACTTAACAAATATAGGGACGAATATTACAACGTTCGAAACTAAAAACTTTCTTAAAACAGAAACTTTCTAAAAATAGTAATTTTTGGTTAAACACCGAAACTTAACGAAAAATTATATGATTTTATTTCGTCATGATTTGATAATCAAAACAAAGCAAACACACATGGATGTCTTTTGGTGATGAACATATTGTGCAATTCTTGGCATGTTTTCTGTGTTTCTGAGACGCGTTATTATTCTAGGTCGCGGCTAGATTTCTATATCAATCATCTTTCTTGCGTGATTATCTTTGCACAGTTTTGCTAAGTGAGCTTCATAAGCCCAATGTTTTACTATTTTTACTTTTACTATTTTGTGGTGAGAAACATTGCATGTTTTTTAACTATGACACATTTACTTTACGTTTCTTTATTCCTGATTATGTGTTGCCTAAGTAGCGAATAGACCACTAATGCCCGAATTATCATGAACCGTCAATTGCTTAACCGACCGTACTGGTTAAGTAAGCGCGAATGTTGTAAATAGATCTATTGGGAGTAATTATCCATATCCGGGTAAGTAGCGCTTACTAGATTCGGAGGTCACGAACAAACAGATATAACCATATCGGATTGTCAATAGGTGATCTTGGTCAGATACTTTTAGGGCGAGTAATTCTATTTTGCATATAAAATGATTCCTTTTAAATTGAGCTTTGGTGTCATGAGCTTAGCGCAACAGGAATTTTCTCTTTATGTGAAGTTGTATCTCCTATAGCCTGACCACGTGCGTACTGAAAATTGTGGTCCACTTATATCTTAAATTTCAAACCTATGAATTCACTCAACATTATGTTCAAACAAGTTTTGGATGTTTTTTCTCAGGTGCTTAGCTATGGATGTCTTTGCTTGCTTTATGGTGTTGCCTTACATTGGACCGATTTTCAAGAATTATTATTATCTATGTTAACATCGTTGTCAAACTTTAAAACCTTTTATTCGCTTCCGCATATTATCGTTGGGCCTATGCAAAACTTTAACTATTTTATTTAAAGCAAACGACTTTGGATATTTTAAACATACTTTAGAGAGGTCGATCTTTTGTTAACTTGTGTGATGTGTATTATGTACGTCACCCCCCGGACATGTGTTTCCGACTAGGCCCCGTTTAGGGGTGTGACAATACGTCTTAAAAATCAACGATGTAGAGTATTGTATAAAGTGGTAGATATCGCCACTTGTCTTGTAAAAGTTTGTAAAGTATGGGATGATTAGGAAGTTGACCATTACGGGAACGCCAACTTAGGTTGTATGTTTTTTTATTCAATGAACAAGGACGTTAGTAAATGTTGTGTCTTATATCATGTAACTGTCGTGAAAAAGTGTCTAGCAACATATATCTTAAACCTAGTCTATTCAATCCGTAATTTTTGTTAACAACAAAATTTAATTCCCTTTCCTAATCATTAACCATGGGTTTTACGCGAATGAGGATGTGATCGAGCATGCATGTCTATTCCGTCGTTACGGCCATGTATGCATGTCTCAGCTGCCTTGTTGGTTTATTACTATTGGTGAAAGTTAGAAGATCCATACCCTATATTACTCTACTAGTCCTACTCTTTAACTTATTCGAGGTGGGAGTGAGCAGTCCACATATGTCTATCTTGTTCGTTTACTAGTGTGTTTGTGTGGTCTTTGTCACCGTCTTTGGAATATGGTATCGATAAAGATTAGTTAGAGTAATCAACCCTAAGCCTTATAACAAAAACCCATTTTACCTTTATAAACTTGTTACTCCTTAGCTCTAGTGGTGGAGATGTGTATCCTTGCCAAGCCTATGATAGAATACTCATCACGACCGAGCAATTGAGCGAATTAGTTACATGTTACCACATAGATTAGTTGAGTGATTTGAGTGTTTTCATCTTCCTATTTCGTGAGGTGTTTGGTTGTGTACTTGTAATAGATCAAATAAATGCTTAAACGGAAAAATCCTTAGGGATACATTTTCATAAACTTCTAAAGGCTACTTGAGGACAAGTAGGATTCAAGTGGGGGGATATTTGATGACATCAAATAATGTCTATTTTATAGCATCATTTATCCCGTGTAAATAACCCATTTTTGTAAAATTTGCAAAGAATTGTTTACTTAATCGTTCATATTTGAGAATTGCAGTAATTATGGAGTACTTGGTGAAGATTGACTAAAAGTCACACATTAACGAAGATATTTTGAAGATCACTGTACTGACAACCAATACGCCGTATCCATCAAGGAAGATACGGCGTATATGTGCCTGCATTCACCAAAGACCACGAAGACCACAAGATCCAATACACCGTATCAAGGAAGATCAGTATGCCGTATTCAAGCTATATGGGGAAAATTATTCTCGAAGATATCAAACGTGGTCCCTACTCCAAGAAACCCTCAATACGCCGTATCCAACACTAGATACGCCATATCGACACCGACTTTAGGACCTTTATAAAATAGAAAACTCCAAAACAAGTTTTAAAGTGTGCAAAATCATATTCGATACCTAAACCATAAAATCTCGATTTTTTAAGAGGAAGAAAAAGTGTAGAAGAGGTCGAGCAACGCGATTCATTCCATAGGAGACAACGTGAATTCTTTATACTTTTGTAATCGTTTAGTTTTTGGTATCATTCGTTAACTCGGTTAGTTTACCTTGGCTAAATCATTACTTTTGTATTAAATAATACCGTTTTGAAAGGCTAATACCTTCGGTAAAAAAAATTAGCATTGTTATGAAGATCTTAATGTTTGGTTTGGTTTATCATCGAATTCTAATTTATCATTGAATTTATTGATTATGTTTATCACATGATATTTTTTTACGTGCTTAAGTATGCGACCTATCTTTCAACTGGGTCTAGTCCTACATATTTAATGCGCTACAATTTCGGTGTTGATTGGGCATAGGCTAAGAGTCCGAGATAGCTCTCCATATAGTAATGCGTATAGGTGGAACAAATAGGATCACTAATAACGTCCAGCTTGCCTCGATTGAACTGGTTGTACCGTTGTAGGTGGTGGCTTAGTACTAACTAATAACGTTCCGATCATTGGTATAGTTTGGATTGTGGACTACCACCTAGCACAAGTTACCGTTAAGCAGTAATTGGGTAAAGTCTCTATGAGCTAGGGTTAGTATGACACACACCGTGTTGTCCTCTAGATGAATTATAATCAATATATAAGGATGCTTTATGCGGATGCGTTTAATTGTGACAGAATTCTACGTGTCTAGGTCTTAGGAAGAAGTCCCGCCTAAGTCTTAAGAATGATATGCCGCTTTGAGATAAGTAATCATTGCACTAATAAACCAACCCAACATTTTGATTAGATTAATAAAGGTAATACAGTTTATCTATAATATATTGGCTAGACCGCGTCTATTATTTTCTGTTCATATTGCTTACGTGGGTAAAAGTGTCTGAATGATTTTTAGTCACCACAAAACAAGTCCAGTTTCTCAGGCTGAAGACCTCCCATTATCCATTAGATATAGGATTAACATAGGTTTAGCATATATTAGACTAACTTAGATTAGAAAAACCAAAGTATTAATAAATCAAAAGATTTAACTTTGCTCCAAGTGTTCGACACCCTACTTACCACGAAACTCCCATCGATCGGGTACACTGCCCATTAAAGTGTTGTTTTTTGTTAAGTTGGCAAAATATAAATTTAAAACTTGAATCAAAAATCACAAGCCCCTAACTACAAACACATCAGTAGCTCATGACTTTCCTACCAGAGCGTGACAAAACCCAAGACAGACGATGTCGGCACCTCTACAGCTCCTCACACTGATGACCACCAGCCCGACCCTTTGATCTCACCCCATTACTCCCAGATATCTTTTGTAGACTTGTATTGTACATTGAATACTTATATATATTAGATATAGATTTTGGTTGCTTGTTGTGGATAGCACCAAGTTTGGCAGTAAGTTTTTCCGCGACCATAGCTCATTAGATTGATACAAGCTAAGATTCCAAACCTTTTGCATGAAACAGTATTGACATAATGACTGGTGAAGAAAAAGTGAGAAAGCTGGAAAGAAAGGTCTAACTTTAAAGAACCGGCTATGAAACAAAAGTGCTTCCTGGGTAAATCACCTGGTCGTTTTTGAATTGTTTGAATTGTTTTTAATTGTTTGCATCGAGTCAGCTTCCCAAGACACCTCCATACGACATATCGAACCCCTTTGGATTACGGGGTTGGATGTGTCTGGACGATATCAGTCCTGTAATTTTAAATTTCCATACTTAAAAATTTAATTGTTTTAGCAGAACCATACGACGATCCTAGTTTTGGGATACGGCGTTATTGAATGCATGTAACATTTGTGTGTTAACTGTTTTCCTGCATTATAACCAATGTATAACCGAGGAAAGGCAATTGTACTTCATGACTTCTAATCTTTTATGTAAGGACCTTTTCTAACGGAAATCACGATGAAGGTATAACTCTGAAAAAGACGTGAGTTGAACTCTAACGGAGCATATTTAGAATCCTTGTTCAACACACTTTTGCTAAAGGACATCAATTGGAGAAACATCCTAAGCAACCATATCAGGGGAGTTCCTCGTTCAAATTCTTTTTCCCATTTTCTTTAATTGTTTTTCTATACAACGAGGACGTTGTATAATCTAAGTGGGGGGGATGGAGAATTAAAGAATGCTACTTGTCCTTTCTTTTACAAATAACATGCTAATATGCTTAAATTATGCCAAATTTTAAAATATTTTTTCTAGCATAACTTTTGTAAAAATTACTAGTTACATGACCTCGCGCACTATAACCCTTAATGCCAAATTATAAGAATTAAGCCTATTCCGTTTCCAAACGTTTACAAAAAAATTCCACAAAAATTATGAGTGTGCCGGTGATGTAGTGGACTTTAGAACTTGGCTTGGTATATCACTCGAGAACCAACAACGATTGAGTACTACTATGGATTTAGATGGAGAAACATTTTTAACTGGTAAATTTCTAGGAATACATCAAAAAGCCTAAATGTTGTAAAATTAACTAACTACACTGTTAGTTAAATCCCGTGTAACCCTTTCTACTCTCACTGCATATGAATAAATTCCCTAGAAAAACCTGTTGAGCCATTCCTATCCAGTCCCCTTTTTCACACCATATGTTTGTTCATTACAACCTTTACACCTAGCCTACCCTTTAGATTACGCCCTACTTAAATCAAAGATCTAGGTTTCATTTGTGTAAAAGTTTGTATTTCCTGTGCCAAAGTGAAATTTATTCTCTAAGGTCGGAAAAGTTGCACAATACAATGGAAAAATGTAGCCGTTATTATGCTACTTTCGCAATTATGTATTATGTCCGAAGTGAGGAGTGATTTTTAAAGACATGCTAAAAGGCGCATGTTTTGGAGCTAAAACAAAGATATTTGAAGATTGCTAAATTCTGACTAATAAGCCGTATCCAGAAAAGAGATACGGCATATCAGCGCCAAGTCTTCACAATAAAACATGTTCAACCAATTCCTGATACGGTGTATTCATCTTCTGCCATACGCCATATCCATCAAGATAACTATTCGAAGATACGAAGATATTTATATTTTAGGAATGAATATCATATTGATCTTAAACTTCACGCACACTCCAAGGGAAACACCCTAATACGCCGTATTGACCTAGCCTAATACAGCGTATCCAGGCTTTTTCAGAGGCTATAAATAAAAGACTCAAAAACGAGTTTTTCATGGTCAAATCATATTCTTCCCATACCAAAACATAAAAAAGACTATTTATCTAAAGAAAAGAAGAGCAACAAAGGTCAAGCATCGATCATGATTCCATAGAAGACAACCGTGTAAATCTATACTCTTGTAATCATTTTATTGGTATCGTTCGATAAAACGTTTAGTTTACCTTGGTTATTTGATCACGCTTGTATAATTATAATGGTTATGGGCTAATACCCTTTGGTATTAGCCATCTTTAATGAGATTTAATTGTTAGGTTTGTTTTAAAATTGATTTTCTTAATTTATCATTGAAGAGTTAGATTATTTTTTATCACATGATACATGTCTACGTGTTTTTGCATATGGCGACTATCAATCAATCTGCGTCTAGTTACGCATAACAAGTGAGCTAGATAACTGGGATAGCTCTCCATATCGTGTTTTATATTACTGGACCAATAGGATCAAAAATAACGTTTTGTCTTTGTCTTTAAATTAAGAGCTTAGTTGGATCGGCAGGTGACCCGTAATGTTTCAACAAGTATGTTCTTGATTAATTGATAAAGATTTGAACAGTGGACTACCAGTATATAAAATACCGTCAAACAGTAAGTGGGTAAAGTCTCGATTGGCTAGGGTTTATCAACATCACCATTTCTTTAATCCTTAGATAGATTATAATTAAACTAAAAGAATACTTTATGCGGACACGTTAATTGTGACATGATTCAACGTGTCTAGGTCTTAGGATGATGTCTCGCCTAAGTCTTAAGAATGAAATGCCGCTTCAAGATAAGAAATCATTGCACTAAATAAACAAACCAACGTTTAATCAGATTTAATATGGCTAATACAGTTTTCTATTATTTGGCTTGTACCGCTCTTTTAAGTTCTGATTGTTTTCTTGCATGTTTATTGTGTTTAGAATTGATTATTGTCACCATAAAACCTATGCCAGTCTCTCAGGCTGAAAACCTCGCATCATCATTAGAAAACGTATATAGCATAGGTTTAACAAGTAACTAGAATTAACTTAATTAGAGTAATTAAAATACTGATAGAATATAAGGTTAACGTAACACCCCATTTTTAACAATATAGCAGGGCGGAAGCTAATCCTGGGGTATTACATCATGGATACAACAATCATAACATAAGAAAACAAACTTAAAAGAGACAGTTGTTGGAATATTTTTTAGTTATCATTCCATTATATTTGCAAGTTTTCTTACAAAATGCAGGTCCAAAAATCTAAACATTATGTTTTGAATGATAACATTCAGCCATGCCTTTGAGCCCATAGCCCTCAGTACCGCAACCTTGCTCATTACCTAAGATAAACATGCTAAAAAGGGTCCAACACAAAGGTTGAGGTGAAATCATATGTATATAAATAGTTGAAGACAGTTATAATGGATATATTGGCCATTAACTGGGATAATTATCATGGAGTACAGTATTTATATGAGAACAGTAATATCAGGAAAACAGTTGCATATTATATGGTTTAATCAAGTCACTATAATGGAAATAAGTGCAAACGAATACAATTATCCTGGAAAAATCAGGTACATTATTATTGTAGCAAGCCATGACCACAATTACATTACAGGAGATCACCGAGTGACATTGGTTAGGGAACTATGTCCCCGTGGAAAAGGTAACTTGCCAAGGTTACAATTTAGACAAATATAGTGCGTGTTTGGCTACCGAAGCGTGGTAACAAAACTGGAGCCCCGTCACCCCCAATAGATCTATTCACAATATTCGCGTTCACTCGCAATGCAAGTAATTAATGATTCATGATATGGAAATAATGGCACTGGAAGCTACTTAGGCAATAATATATCTGGATAGCATACATTTAGAAACACATTGTAATCATGGTTTATATCAGGTTACACAGTTTAAAAGTATTTCAAAAGATTGAAATATGGGTAATGGAATTCATTAAGCCTTATGAAAGTAATCATATTTGTTATAAGATAAACGAGTATGTAAAAGAGTTTGTAACAAGCATTATCCCCCTCGCGGGTTTAAAAACATTAAAAGATTGAAACGAGGCTATGAACTCACCTGGTAGGTAGATGTAATAAATATTCTGAAATGAAAGTTGACGATCTTATCACAATCTTAACCAGGGAATGTTGATATAATAAAATGATAGTAAATAGCAACGTCACACAACCTGAGTAAATATGTCAAGTCTTAGGAAGATTGTACTTTAGAACTTTGGTTTAAGAGTTATGAGTTTAGATTGAAAATTTGGAACTAATGAATCACACCGTTCGAGCCAACAAAGTTCAGAAGTCATTCAGTAAACAATTGAGAGCTAGGGCATCTTAAATCATAAACCAAACAACTCATTCAGGAACGGGTCATACCAAGATGAAACCCCTTAATATGAAGCTCCCTAGTATTGTGGTACAATATAGCTTCCGGATGATCGGTTTTAAGCGTTTTATTCAATATCTAGAAATGTTAAGCACGTCAGAGTTAATTAAAGTTATGTCTGTAATGATTTGAATGTGGATTTTTATATACTTATTATTCAAAATTTACATTTTAGACCCCCGGGGTTTGGAAAATTGCAAGTAGACCACTAGGTTTGCATTTTTATGACTTTGTCCTTCTACCTTTTATTGAAATACAAAATAAACCTTGACTTTACAAAGTGACTTAATAGACCCCTTGTATTTTATAACCTTTAATAAAATGCCACTTTTAGTCCCCATTTAGTTATAAGTTTCTGAAAATTATGATATAAAACCCCTTCAAGATTATAATTATAAAATATGTCCCAAATTACCAATGCAAGCTTAGTTTAACATTTCCAAATAGACAATTAAAGTTATAAATAAAGCTAAAATATGAAGATTTAACATAACGCAAGTTTAATTTAACGATTCGTTAAGCTAGGAAGCAAAACGGGTCAAATTAGGGTTTCAAAACGTAAACCGTAAGGTTTTAAGTTCAATTCCTTCATTAATCAATAAAGTGGTACTTTAAACACATTAATTTACGCAATGCTAGATAGATTATAACAATATTTAATCATTATAACATTTAGTTTTAAGAAAAACGCGGAAATTAGGTTTCGGTGTAACGGTTATTGGATCAAAAGAGGAAATGAGCATGAATTGGAGTATGACACTATTAACCAAGAGTATATTTTAGGAATCATATGAACAATTTAAGGTGTAGAATCAAAAGTAGAACATTCAAAACCAGGGTTTGAGCTTCAATGATAAAAACTTGGTGGAAATGGGTCGTTTCGGGTAGTATTTCCACTTGTTCGCCTTGTATCTTCACTCCGGAGCTTCAATTCTTCAGGGCTTCACTTCTTGAACTTCTTTAATGATCCTAGGATCATAAGGAGAAAAGGATGCAGCTCCTATAAGGGGTTTATAGAGGAGAGGGTGTGGTGCAAGTTAGATGAGCTATCTAAGGTCCTATTATAGTAGTTGAAGCAAAGGAGATAAGGAACACTTAGATCTATTCATGGACCGTGTGGAGCAGCTATAGGTGACTATGAAGGCTATATGGAGGATTGTTAAAGGCTAGGAACTTGGCATCAATGAAGTGGTTTGTTGGAGTCCTTGTGGTGCCACGACTTGAAAAGAAAGAACAAGAGCACATGTGAAGCTTTTTAATCAAAAACAAATGAAGATACTTGTTGTAGTAGCTGAGTAAGCAACTTAGGATTCATGTGGGTAAGTTATTTTTCAAAGGAATCCTTTAAAATGGGTCAAAATGCAAAAGAATGGGTTGCGGGTTCATATGAGTTCATAAGGGTTCGAATTCTTGTTTTTGGCTTATATTTCGCATACATTGATCAAGAAGTGATTAAAATATGATCTTAAGGTTTGTAATAAGAAGTATTAATAAAATTTAGCAAGTGGTTTGGGTTAAAAACGGGTTAAAAATGAGTAATACGGTCCCGCGGGTTCACATAGGGCGTCGTCTAGGGTTTTCTTTGCTTTCTTCTGGCTATATTTGGAATATTGTTGATTGGTAATGATGGAATACTGATCATAGAACTTATATAAAGGATTATTAATAAGGTTTGATCATTTTTTTAAGTTAAAAAGGGTTGAAATTGAAAGAATAAGTCGTAGCTTGGAATTAGGGTTCATATAAGGCTTTTAGGGTTTTCTAGCTTTGTAATTCTCGTACATTGTTGAAGCAAGGATGGTTAATGATGGATAAAGGTTTGTAAACTCATTTTATGGGTTTAAAATGACTCTTGGTTGCTTACTTGAGAATGAGATGGTCTGAAAATGAGTAAACGGGTCAAAATCACAATTAGGGTACAATTAGGGTTTCTTGGATTTATTTCTTGTAGTTGAAGTAAAATGATGAAATGGTGATGGAATATGATTGATAATGTTGTAATTTATGTTATTACAGCTTATTTGAGTGTTGGTTTGGGTTTATAATGGATAAAATGAAGAAACGGGTCATGGTTTAGAATCTAGCCTGGTTTTAGGGTTTAGGGTTTTGTATTAGGGTTTTGAATGCAAAAAGAGGTATGAAATCTTATGAATAGAATAATTAGGGTTTACACATTGTAAAATGAGTGTAGTATCTTGCTCACAAGTGGTTTAGAATGAAAACGGAGGTAAAACGACTATTTTAGAGATCGTGCAATAATGACTTGTACATTGTGCTTTGAAACATGTACTTAGACTTGGAGGGAGATTATATTTCAATTGAAATGTTATATTTACATGATATATAGCTTTAGTAGCTTTACATTCACTTAGATTTAAATTCTTCATGGGATTAGGGTTTAGAGTATACGATAAACGTTTAAAGCGTTTTGATAGATCCGTTTGTGAATAGTACATAATTAGGAATAATGTACCTTGTAAAAAGAATATGATATATGACTTTACATGTTATGATGTTTGCCTTAACATATATAAAGCCAGGATTGCCATAACTTTAGATATGTTGCGAGAGCTTGTCTACTTAGTTAGCACGTTACCTGCTATAATGAGATCATTGACATGCAATAATAAAATAAAGCTAAAAATTTCCCCTACAATGTGATCATAGTAAAATAATTTTGCGATTGATGAAAAGTCTGGGTTTGTGATAGTCTCCACCTGCGTACAAGAAATCTCATCCCGAGATTTAATTTAAAGTTGAATTGAATGAATTTAAGTTAGGCTAATCAAGGTTACAAGTTCAAAGTAGTGAGATGCATTTTATAATTATGTATGTACTCCATAATTTAATTACCATCCCTTTTACACGTCCACTTATTTTCAAGATCATACCTCTTGGTGACAGTCAATAGAATTTCTCTAGATTCTGGTAGAATCTGGGTGGATGGAATATGTTGCGCTACTCAGATCGTAAGGAATCGTTATTCATTATCCTTTAAAAGTCAACATCAAATAAGAACGCTATCACAAGTCTTTGTCAAAATTTTCATACCTAGTGGTATTTGAAAAATCATTTGACATTGAATAGATTCTTGTTTGTTTCCTTGTTTTAAGTTAGCAGAAAATATAACAGAGAATACGGAGATCATGGAATGAGTAATGTCAAGGAATGATTATGAATTTGTAAGAGAGTTGCTAATCACGTGAGATACAGATTTTGAAATGAACAGATGATGAAGGTAATAATGAAAATGATTAAGGGATTGTTTGTACAAACGGATTGAAAGAAACTTGTTTGTACATATGTTATATACTTAAGCCTACTTATTTATAATTTGTCACTTACAAAAAGAAGCGTTCAACTCCTTGTAACTGAGAATTTATAAATTCATAGTTCAGAGATTTATAATTTCCTTATTCAAATGAAGAAGCATTCTAATTCATTTTAATAAGATGATCATAAATCGTCTTACCTAAGCATAAAAACATGATATGGTAATGTGTAGAAAATGATATGATCATGAATGGTTAGATAATATTGAGATGTTGATTGTACTGACGCCCATATAATCGAGGATGAAAATTTATGTTGCAAAGGTATGAGGAGAGTATTCAGAGTTTGGACATAATAAAATTGAATTTTACATATGAAAAAGACAGTTGATACATATGTTACAATGTCTTCGAGATTTAGTGAGAGATAATGATGTTGGAAAATAGATGTTCTTGTGACTCCTACAGTTTCTAGTCTGATGGCCTACTTTGTGGCAAATCTGACACCTAACAGTGCACGGTCCTGTGTGATGCAGAGTACACTTCCTACAAAGGGGATGAGGTCTATTATATCCACGGTTTCCATTAGCCTTAAAGATTTCCTTCCCTGCCTTTCCATTTTTCGCTGATGGTGATGAATTGTTTTTTTTTTTTTTTTTTTTTTGTTTTTTTTTTTATTTTTTTTTTTTTTTTTTTTTTGTTTTTTTTTTTTTTTTTTTTTTTTTTTTTTTTTTTATTTTTTTTTTTTTTTTTTTTTTTTTTTTTTTTTTTTTTTTTTTTTTTTTTTTTTTTTTTTTTTAATTTTTTTTTTTTTTTTTTTTTTTTTTTTTTTTTTTTTTTTTTTTTTTTTTTTTTTTTTTTTTTTTTTTTTTTTTTTTTTTTTTTTTTTTTTTTTTTTTTTTTATTTTTTTTTTTTTTTTTTTTTTGTTTATTTTTTCTTTTTTTTTTTTTTTTTTTTTTTTTGGTTGCGGTTGTTATTGTTACGGTTATTTGGGTAGTTATTTTTGTTAATGTGATTGTTGGAGTGATTATTGTTGTTGCGATCATTGGGGTAGTTGTTGTTGTTGGTGGTGTTCCTTCTATCATCGATCTTTCGTTTGTGATCATTGGTTTCTTGCACAGAATTACGCTTTATTATTTGGTCCATTAGTCTGTGAGCTATGTTGGTGGCTTCTTCCAGAGTCTGAGGTTTTGAAGCAGTAACGTTTCCTTCAATGCTTTGCGGCAGTCCCCCGATGAAAGCTTCCATAAGTTTCTCAGAATTTGGCACCATGTTTGGACATAAGAATGCTAATTCTTGGAATCTTCTAATATAAGTCTTGAGATCACTTCCATTTACAGTTAGACCATAAAATTCATCTTCCATTTTCTTGATCTCAGTTCGAGGACAGTACTTGTTCGTCAGAAGCCTTTTTAACTCAGTCCAGGTGATTTGATTAGCTTGCTCTATTCCCATAGGCTGGGCATGTGCATTCCACCAGGACAAGGCATCGTCAGTTAAAGTACCAGTAGCAAATGTTACTTTATTTTCCTCAGCACATCTGCTTCGAGAGAATACTGATTCGGTTCGTTCAAACCAGCGAATAAGGCCTACTGCTCCTTCCGTACCATTAAAGCAGAAAGGTTGACAGCTGATAAACTCTTTGTAGTTTCCCGTTTTCACTGCAGGAGTTCCAGTAAGATTACTAGCACTTGCCATGGCAGCAGTCTGTGCTTCCAGGGCTGCAGTAAAATCAGCAGTCAGTTGCCGGATGGCATCCAAAGTTATGGCTGGTGTTTCGGATGTTGACGTCCTTTTGGGAGGCATCCTATCAACATAAGATAACACGTAATAAGAATGACATCATAAGTTTTAAAAAGTAAGAGAATGTGATGCTAAAATGCTTAAAGAATAATGCTTATTTTTGAACTTTTAAGCACTTAGAGGTTATGGTATGATTCATAAAGACGGAGATAATGATGCAAATGATGGTTGAATGATGAATGGTGATGATGAATGATTGATGAGATGAATAAAGTGGTATTTAAGAAACAACAAGGTAGATAACGGGATTGCCTTTATAAATAACTTGCCTTTTTACTGTACATAGTCAAGATTTGACAAGCGTCTTTATTTATACCACACATCTTGTGGCTTAGGATAAAGCTATAACTAGTTTAAGAGTTTGATGATTTTGAGCTGGTAGATGACATCCTAAAGATCTTCCTGATTTGTTTGGTGACGAGCTTGGATTTTCTCAATGATTCGTTCAAGATCGGAAATTCTGTAGTGAGCAAAGGCAATCTTATCCTTTTGCCCTAACCGCTTCTTTTGAAGTTTGATGATCTGAGTACGGATTTTCTTGAGTTCGGTCTTTAGTTCGTCACTATTCCTTCGTATGATCATTCTATCAATACGTCCTTCCTCTATTTTCTCGATGTGGTGAAGATAGAGTTCATCTAAGTAATTCAAAATATCTTCGATTTGTCCCTCATGATGTTTCAGATACATCTTAATTGGACATTTTCCTATTTCAAATATCTGAGGTAGGGTAGGAGTATAAACTAAGGAAGATGGTGATACCAAATCACAGGTTTGATTCCAGGATGAATTAGATAACGTAGTTGAGGAAGAAGATGAGGAACATATTCGCTTCTTAGGTGGTAATAGTTCTTCAGGAACAAAGAAATATCGAGGATCAAATAGTAATGATGGTGGTAATACCGGAGATGGAGTCAAAATAGCTGGTGGAGTAATAGGATCTGGTGATGAAATAGGTAATTCCTTAGCATAAAATGCTTGTACGTCCTTCAAACAAGGATTATTGTAGAAAGATGAGAATACTAGTGGGATCATATTATCTGTAGAGTTTTCCGAAGAGTTAAAAGAACTGCTTCCTGATGAAGCTGGGAAATAATCTGGTGAAACCGAAGTATAGTTAAGAATATTCATAGAGGAAAAAGCATCCTCAATATCGGAAGTAGAGCGGTTGGGAGAAGACATCGTTCTGTTAACAACCCAGTCGTAAATAACATAAGTTATTTATGTAATAGTATAATAGATATGTATATTTACATACTTGTTCCGGAATGTAGTGGCACGGAGGACTTTGATGGCTGAAAAATGAAATGTGGTTATAGTTAAGGTTTTGACCTTGTTCTCTATAACCATGGCTCTGATACCAATCTGTAACACCCCCATTTTTACAATATAGCAGCGGAAGCTAATCTGGGGTATTACTTCATGGATACAACAATCATAATCATAGAAAACAACTTTAAAAGAGACGTTGTTGGAAAAATTTAGTTATCATTCATTATATTCAGAGTTTTTACAAAATGCAGGTCCCAAAATCTAAAATATCAAGTTTGAATGATAACAGTTCAGCCATCTTCGAGTCCATGCCACTCCGTGCCGCAACTTGCTTAATTACCTGAGATAAACATGCTAAAAGGGTCAACACAAAGGTTGAGTGAAATTCATAGGTTTGAAATGTAATAGTTGAAAACAAGTTATGAGAATATGGATTACTGGTGATTCTTACAGTGACAGACATTTAATATCATGGAGAACAGTATTATCATGGGAAAACAGTTGAATATTATCATATGGTTGAATGCAAGTCGCTTTAATGGGTAATATTGCACTAGAATACATTTATCATTGGAATATAAGGGGGTAAACATTATTTTGTACCCTCAAGCTCATGACATCAATAACATTAACAAGGAAATCACCGTAGTGATATTGTTTAGAGGACAGATGTCCCCGTGAAAACGATAACTTGCCAAGGTTACCTTTAGGACAAATATAGTGCGTTTTGGTACCCAGGCCGAGTTATACAAACGGGGAGCTGTCCACCCCCAAATAGTATCTATTTTACAATATTCGTGTTCACTCGCAATGCAAGTAATTAATGATTCATGATATGGAAATAAATGGACTAGAAGCTACTTAGGCAATAATAGATCTGGATTGATACAGTTGGAAAACACTTGCATTCATGGATTATAGCAGGTATTACAGGTTTTAAATGTATTGAAATGTGATGGTTTTATGTAACTCATTAGCTTTAAAAGTAATACTTTGTTATAAGATAAAGAGTATTGCGAGTATGTAAAAGAGTTTGTAACAAGCATGTATCCCCCTCGCGGGTTTATAAAACATGTAAATAAGTAAAGGCGAGGTTATGAACTTCACCTGATAGGTAGATGTAGTAATTATTCTGAAATGAAAGCTGACGACCTTATCACAATCTTAACCGGGGAAGGTTGATATAGTAAAATGATAGTAAACAGCCACGTCACGCAACCTGAGTAAATATGTTGAGTCTTAGGAAGATTGTACTCTAGAACTTTAGTTTTAAGAGTTATGAGTTTGATTGAAGAGTTTGGAATTATTGTATCACCGTTCGGGCCATCATAATTCAGAAGTCATTCAGTAAACGTTTGAGGAGCTAGGGCACTTTAAATCGTAAACCCAACAACTCAGTCAGAACGTAATACCAAGATGAAACTCCTTAATATGAAGCTCCCTAGTATTGTGATATGATATAATCGGTTTTAAGCGTTTTAATTAATATCTGGAAATGTTAAGCACGAGAAGCGTTAATTAAAGTTATGTCTGGTAATGTTTTGAATGTGTTTTTATACTTTTTCAAAATGTTACATTTTAGACCCTGGGGTTTGGAAAATTGCAAGTAGACCCCTAGGGTTTGCATTTTTACGACTTTGGTCCTTCAACTTTGAAAGATATACCAAGTAAACCTTGGACTTTGAAAAGTGACATAATAGACCCCTATAGTTATAACTTTGATAAAATGACATATTCAGCCCCTTTAGTTATAAGTTTCCAAAAGTTACGATATATACCCCTTGCATGGATTATAATTACAAAACATGTCCAAATTGCCATGCAAGCTTATTTTAACATTTCATTAGACATTTATAAGTTATAATAAACTAAAATATGAAGTTTTAACATAACACAAGTTTAATTTAACAATTCGTTAAGCTAGGAAGCAAAACGGGTCAAATTAGGGTTTCAAAACGTAAACGCGCGGGTTTTAAGTTCAAATTCCTTCATTAATCAATAAAGTGGTTATTTTAACATTATTTAAGAATTCTAGGATAGATTATAACAATATTTAACCATTATAACATTTAGTTTTAAGAAAAACGCAAAATTAGGGTTTCGGGTGTACGGTTTTGGATCAAAATGGAAAATGAGCATGAATTGAGTTATGAAACTTTAACAAGAGTATATTTAGGATCATATGAACATTATAAGGGTGTAGTAGCAGAAGTATAACATTCAAAACCTGGGTTTGAGCTTCAAGGATCAAAAATGGTGGAAACGGGTCAGAATCGGGACTTTCGGCTTCGTACGGCTAGAGTAACGACTCCCGGGCTTCGTTTCTTGGTTTCTTTTGCTTCCTTTCTGTACTTGAGACTTCTTAAGATCTATTAGAATTCATATTGAGCAAGGAGTTGCTACTATGAAGGGTTATAGAGGAGGAAGTGGGGGATGAAGAAAAATGAATGATTTAGGTTCCTATTTATAGTCATATGATCCTTAAGGCTTAAGGTATGCTTGAAATCTGAGATGGGACATGTGTACAAGCTAGGTAGGGATGTGGAGAAGCTATTAGATGTGGTGTATAAGCTAGGAAGTAGCTTTGGTGAGGTGTTTTGGTCTTGGTGATGCCGCGGCTTATACTAGAAGAAACAAGAAGATCATGTGCAATTTTAAACAATATAAATGGAAGATATTTTGAAGAGAGGTGCTTGTAAGCTGCTTGAAGGTTTCTAGAAGAGTTCTTGGGTGGTCATTTGTACATGGTAGCAATTTAGAGGGGTTAAAATGGTCATAGAAGCAAACCGGGTCTATTTTAGGTTCGACGGGTTCTTCAAAGGTTTTAACAAGGTACATTGTGTTATAAATGATTAAGGAATGATGAAATAGGTTGTTAAGGTCTGGGATTAAAGTAATTAGCAAAGATTAGCAATTTGTTTGGGTTAAAACGGATTAGAATTGAAGAAATGGGAGTACGGGTTCAACTAGGGCTCGTTTAGGGTTTTCTTGACTTTCTTGGCTTATATTTTGCATACTTTTGATTAGGAATGATGGATTACAGATCCTAGAGCTTAAATAAAGTATTATTAATGAAGTTTGATCGTTGGTTTTAGTTAAAATGGGTTGAAATTGAGAAAACGGGTCAAAATCACAATTAGGGCATAATTAGGGTTTTCTGGATTCGTTAAGGTTTTCTAAGCTTTGATTTCTTGCACATTGCCAAGTAAATGATAGATGATGATTTGTAAACTTATTTTATGAGTTTAAAATGGCCCTTGGTTGGTTATTTGGGATTAGAATGGTTTAAAACAAGTAAACGGGTTAAATGAACCAATTAGGTACATTTAGGGTTTCTAGGATATGTTTTACGTACAAGTGAAGTAAAATGATGAAGTAATGATGAAATAATGATTGAATAGGATTGATATGATTGTAAAATAAGTTATTACAACTTATTTGAGTGTTGGTTTGGGTTTACAATGGATAAAAGCCAAGAAACAGGTCATGGTTTAGATAAAATAAAACTAGCTCGGTTTTAGGTTATAGGGTTTTAATTAGGGTTTGAGTGTGGATATGTGTGTGAAGGCTTATTAATATAATTAATTTAGGGTTCTACACATTTGTGAATGAGTATAGTAGCTTGCACACAAGTGATGGTGAAGAAATTAGAATGAAAACGGAGGTAAAACGGCTATTTTAGAGATCATGCTTAATGACTTGTATCTTGAGCTTTTAAGGACTTGTACCTTTCTTTGGATAGAATGTATATTCATATGAGATGTTATATTACTTGTACATATGCTTTAGTATCTTGTGCATTCACTTTAGATGTTAATCTTTCATGGAATTAGGGTTTAGAGGTATACGATAACGGTTTAAAGCCCGTTTTGATATAACGTTGCGAATGGTACATTATAGGAATAATGTACTTTGTAATAAGGATATGATGATATTGACTTGACATATTGTGATGTTTGCTTGACATATATGAAGACAGGATTGCCATAGATAGGTTGCGTGAGCTTGTCTACTTTAGTTATGACATACTGAGATATATAAGTAATGTAATAAAGCGAAAAATTTCCCCGTATAATTGTGATAATAGTAAAATAGGTTGATGAAAATTCTTGAGTTGTTATAGTATGCAATGAATAATAAAAAAATAGCATTAGAATAAGAACATCATAACATAGAATAATAGATATTAGATTTTATATCGTTAAATGTCAACGGTTACATCCTGGTTTCCGAAAGATAGGATTTACATATCCCTAATAATACGCTACTACTAGATACTAAGGATCAATACTAGAACAATCATGGAACAATCTAAGGATGGTAGCCTAAGTGCCTCCTAGCACAAGCCTCGAGCCTAGCAATCGTCATGCGATCATAAAATCAGAAACGTCTAATGTGCCTCATCTCTCTACGAACACGCAACTCCCTCTGCTGAAGTCGGGTAACTCTCTAACTCGCAACATCCAACGTGCCTCTAAGTCTTGTATTATCCCGCTCCAGCTCACTGATCCTCTCCGACATAACAGTACTCTGATGACCCGTCGCTACAATCCTGTACCCTTGATCCCTCTGAATGGTCTCAATAACCTGAACTCAATGAACTGGGATCTCCACAGTGTGATCATGAAATCTCTGTACTAGGTCTCCCAATGTCTCATAAGTAACCTCTACAACTCCCTCTTGAGTAGGCTCAAGGATATCATCTGACACCGCAGGATGCATAACACTATCAACTCTAACCTCAACCGGGCCCCTCGCACTCGTCTCGACCTCCTCTCGAGCAACAGTCTCAACCACAACCCTATCATCTATCCCTTCAGCTTTAAAAGTATCACATATGCAATACACTCATCGATCTCTGCCTGAATCTCAGGGTCGATATCAGGCTCTGAGTAAGGCTCATCACTACCCATGACAACAACATTATCCCTTAAACTAGTCTCTCTAGGTACAAACGACTCAGAACTCTCATCTGAACAATCCTTTAAATCCGTCACAGAATTAGAACTCCTAATCCACTTTGGTGGTGGTAAAAGATCAGCACGTGATGGTGACAATGCTCCAGGTATAGGTGAAGATATCGGTACAAATATGGTAGGGGACCTACTCCTCTTGCAAGAAGAACCCATAGAAGAAGGATGTGATGGTCTCTCGGTAATAGCAGCAGATGAATAAGGAAACTCGGTAGTGATGAACATAACTGATGACTAGATCTCATACATGATAGGTAGGCGGTGATGATTATCCCGAACACACACACACACACACACACACACAATGAATAATCAGATAGGGCATATGAAGAATCCGATGAAGTCTCAGATGATGAATCTGATGGTGAATCTCTCGATGAATCATCAGAGGTAAAGAGATCCGATGAAGAGTAGTCAATTGAATGTCTTAAAGCAAGACAGTAAGTAGGTAGCGGTCCAACCCTCTTCCTCGTAGTCATCATGTGTACTGGTCTATTTGGATGGTAGCGGTATGGTCGACCATGAGGAATAGGTTTTCAAGCCATAAAGAGCCTTTTTCAGCCTGTACACGTGGTTGGGATGGTCTTGATCTACAAACCCTTCTGGTTGACTAACATAGACCTCTTCGTATAGCTCGCCATTCAAAAATGCAGTCTTGACATCCATTTGGTAGACTGTCATATTCTTGTGGGCGACATTTGCAATGAAGATTCTGATAGCCTTAATGCGTGCAACGGGTGCAAAAGATTATCCAAAATTAATTCCATCCTCTTGACGAAAGCCTTTAGCTACCAACCTTACCTTGTTTTTAATACATCCCCAAATTCATCTAGCTTAACCTTGAAAATCCACTTTAGGTTCATCAACATGATATAATCTGGATGTGGTACTAATTCCCAAACTTACAGACGTTGAAACTCATGGATTTCTTCTTGCATCGCTTTAATCCATAAAGATTCTAGCAGTGCTTCTTTATAATTCTTAGATTCGACTGAAGTGAGGAAACATCAAAGTAGCACCACATGGCATCGGTTTGTAGCTGTCGTCTTATGGAGACTGTTCGAGAAGGATATCCAATCACATTTTCCAAAGGATGATTCTTTGTCCATGTACTAAGATGTTCAAAAGGTGGGTTGGATAGATGCAAGTTTGATGATGATTCTTGAGAACTTAGTTTTGAAGTGAGAATATCTTGGAAGGGATCATTATCAAACTGTGCATTTTTAGTTTCTTGTTCTTCAACACCTGGATGAATGACTGGAGATTGTGTTTCATTTGATGTTGGTGAAGTACTTACAGAAGGTGCATCTTGATCAATGGAAGTTAATGAAGAACCATCTGGGCTAGCTTAGATGGCCACCAAGGGTAACCTTGGGGAGGTTGTTACCACATGCGAGAGGTCTTAGGTTCAAGCCTCGTCGTAAGGGTTTTCCTTCAGGAGCAAAAAAGGAGTGGGGTTTATCTCGTAAGGCGAAGGTTCGAGTCTTGCATACTGCCCAATTGGATGTCACTGTGAGCTCGAATCACTAACAACTAACTTGTTGTTCTAAAAAATGGAAGTTGATAAAGGTGTGGGAAACGAAGCTACAACGGGAAGCTCACGGGATACAACATTTGGTGATGGCTGAAAGTATTCATCGAACATTGGTTGAAATAAAATATCTCAGTCTTTCTTTGTTAGTGGAACATAAGGTGTTGAGGAAGATGGATTTTGTCTTGAACTGATTATTCCAGGAGTCATAAGTTGAAGCTCGAGTCCTGAACCGAATTGTCCAGAAGCCATTTTTGTCAGCTCATCGAATTCAACATCGATAGTTTCTGTTAGAGATACGAAATTCCGTCTAACAATGAAGTTTCGGTTACTCGAAGATGTACGAAAAAGTGTATACGTTAAATAGCTAGTTTGTACATGTTTTTAGTAGTAAATGGGCATGTAATGTAAAAGCCCGAAATGGCCCATCATAAGGCCTTACATGGCCGGCCATTTAGTGTAGAGAAGCTAGGGTTTGGAGGCTATAAATAGATCCCTCCTCTTCCTAGTTTCATTATCCCTCACAAGCTACAAACCTACAACAATTCTTTCTTTTATACATCTTGTTCTTTAATATATATATCTTGTTTAATGAATGATCTAAAGACCAACAATTGGTATCAAAAGCTAAAGTGTTTGTTTGATTAATCTGTAAACCGATTTCATATACACCTTAAAGTTCTTTCGGATCTTCATTGATTCGTAGCTTTTATTGTGTATTGTTATCATTCTTGATTATCAAGATGGTGTTTGCTTAATCAATAATCATCACCACCATCTTGTTTTCAATCAAATAAAATCAAAGTCGGATCATTTTTAAATTCGGATCATAAATTCGTGTTCATACAAAATCTTTTACACGAATCATCACATAATTTATTTTCGGAAATAATTAATGTCCAATAGTTATTTTCGGATATAAATTAATATTGGCTTAAGTCAAACTTATTTTCGGTAATAATTATTACCAAAAGTTATTTTCGGATATAAATTGGCTTTGGTTTAGTCAAACTTATTTATGGTAGTAAATTATTACCAATAGTTATTTTCGGATATAAATTAATATTGGCTTAAGTCAAACTTATTTTCGGTAATAATTATTACCAAAAGTTATTTTCGGATATAAATTGGCTTTGGTTTAGTCAAACTTATTTATGGTAGTAAGTTATTGCCAAAAGGTAAAAATTCAAAAGAGCCGAATTTACAGGCGAAACTGCACAGCTTTTTCCGATACCTAATCCAAAACAAAATAATCAACATCACTCACGATCAGATCATTCACAATGATGTCTGAAGACTCAAGTGCAGCTGGTACCGATAACCGTCCACCAATGCTCGAAGAAAATGATTACGAGTCGTGGAAAATCCGCATTGAACGGTATATCAAGGGGAAAACACATGGCAAGCTGATTTGGAAATCCATCATCAATGGACCATCACCACATCCACAGATCACTGATCCTGTACCAGACAATAGTCCAGCCGGTACCGTTATGCAACCAAGAAACAAAACAGACGAAGAGTTCGATGCTGCAGATACTCTCAAAGAGCAGTGCGATATTCAGGCTTCCAACATTCTGAGTCAAGGACTTCCCAGGCGAATCTTCAACACCCTCAATCAAAATGAGTCTGCTAAAGAAATATGGGACAGTCTGGCACTAATAATGAAAGGCGCAGGTCAGACTATTGATCGTCGGAAGGAAGATCTTTTTGATGAGTACGAACGCTTTCGCGCTAAAGGTAATGAACCAATTTATGACTATTTCGTTCGCTTCCACAAGTTAATTAACGATATGAAGGTCACCAAGCTTGTCATACCTACTCATCAAATGAACACCAAATTTGTCAACAACCTTCCTTCTTACTAGAGTAAATATGTGACGAATGTGAAGAATGCTAAAGACATGTCCACCGTTTCCTATGTTGATCTCTTCACACATCTAAGATCATATGAAGAGCATGCCATGAAGACTCTCCAAAAGCAGGAACAGTCCTCGAGTGTTGCCGATCCTCTTGCCTATCTTGCAAAGACAACACTTCAACTGGTACCTACCCACTCCACCACCAACTCACCATCACAGCTTACACCTGTTCTTGCCTCCACTTCATCATCACCTGCTCAGTCACATGATGCTGCCATGCTTGCTACGATGCAACAAATTGCCAACTTGCTGAGTGGTTTTCAGAAGCAGTTCCCACCTACCAACAACCAACTCAGGTCATCATCTAACACCAGGAGTCAAGCTACGGTACATGATGGTCAAATAACTACTGAGACAGTTCAAAGACGTGCACCAGGTAATGTTGGGAATACGGGAAGTCGAGGCAACCAGAATAATGGACAGGGTGTTAACAACCAAAGGAAGGTAATCTGCTACAACTGTCGTGAAGAAGGACACGTTGCCCGTCAGTGCAAAGAACCGAAGCATCCGAAGCAATCCCAAAGACTCACGATGGACCAGACAAGGCATGCTACTACAAGGCAATATGGTGAAAGGTGACTTATAGATGTTGAAGCCGTAAGCTTTCTTGTTGATGTGGATATGCACTGGTCCCATTTGCTGAGCCTCTTGCTCTCTCCACTACCAACATGTTCTATAGGTCAGCCTTTATGAGATGCCTCTTTGATTCAGCATGTGGATGATGAACCAACTGCCAGCAGCAGTTTTCATGGCTATCTATCATACAGTCTTCAGTAAAATTAATGAGGTAGGCACATTTAATAATACTATTCTTTGAAATTGTGTCCTCGTTCTTTGTACTCTAAGGTACCCACATGACGAAACATCTCGACCTCCGATGATGACGAGGGGCACTTGAAGAATTTTACGATCCCGTATGATCAGTACCTTTGGCCACCAAAGATAGTCAAGATGTTTCTACCGAGGCATCTCCTGACCCACCTTTTGCTATCCCACCCTCTGCTGCCTGTATGTTAAATACTTTATCTGAATTAACCACACAAGTTGAAGGACATCGTAAACTATTGTTGAATTGTTACTACTGCTAGTTTAAGTTTCTACTGCTTAAATTTATTTTTCTTATTATGCATCTACCACACGTTGAAAAGAAATATGCAAGCTCTCCATAATAAGAATGAATAAAAAAGGGGATAAAGGATCACCTTGTTTAAGACCTCTAAAAAAGACCCCCTAGATGATCTAAGACAACTTTGAATCTAAGTCCTCCATCTTTCACCGAAACCAAATTTATTTAATACATCATCCACGAAATCCCAGCGGACCGAATCAAAAGCTTTCTCGAAATCAACTTTGAAAATAAGAGCGTGTTTTTTCTTCCTACGACACCATTGAAGAACCTTATGATAGTGGTTGTTTATGTGCCTCAAGAGGCTAAAGAAAAGCGTATGTTATGGGATTATTTGGCTCATGTGTCGAATCAATGGGTTGGTAAACTTGTTATGATGGGCGACTTTAATGAGGTGAGATATAAATCGGACAGATATCGAATTTTATTGCTCACGACGCTGAGATTTTCAATTCATTCATATATAACGCAAAAGAGAAAAGAACGAAAATCATAACCATGTTGGCATCAATGGGGATTTTAGGAAAAAAGCAATAAAAGTTCGAGTTACATCCATTCGGTCTATTTCGACCATACAAGAAGAAATAGACAACCAGCCTCGAACACATCCTTCTCATATCACAGCCAAAAATAACGGTAAAAGCTAATGAAAAAACCATCCGGGACTTCGAGACTTATTCAAACGCCGCAATCTGCACACAGCCCTTTAACCTCCTGCTTATAGTAAATCATTCGTTCATATCCATTTTTTTGATCAATGATAGGATGGTATGACTAAGGAAAAGGTGGTATCAAAACACGCTCGATTCTCAGATGTTTTAATCGAACTTACCATCAAAATGTCAAAGAATTCACGTTTTCCATTAACACTCGGTCACGCATTGGCCACAATAGATCTCCATATTCAAACAAGATAAGTTTGTCTGATTGGTGTACTCAATTTAGGGCTTGGGTTTGTAGGGTTTCTTGGAACTTTTGCCTAATGCATACGCAGAACATAAGTGATCCTTTTCAAACTTGAGCTTAGGGAGACCTCGTACTAGTACATGTCTTGCTAGATGATTGATAGAACCAAAGTTCAAATGAGAAAGACGATGGTGCCATAACCAAGACTTGGTTTTAGACGCCTTAGACAATAGACAAATAGGAGAGGATGCCATCATATTCCCAAGTGAGAGTGTATAAAGGTTATCCCCTCGAGATCCCGTGAGTAAATCAACACCTTCTAGATTGCGAATGAAGCATGTGTGTTGACGAAAGGCCACTTCAAGATTGGAATCACAGAATTGTCCCACAGAAAATAGATTATGCCCAAGTCCTTCAACGTAATAAACCCTTGAGATAGTAACATTCCCAATCTGATAGTCTCCAAAACCCATTATCTTTGCAACTTGATCATTTCCAAATTTGACAGTACCCAAGAATTTACTGATGAAATTGGTGAGCTGAGAGCGATCTCCGGTCATGTGCTTCGAGCAACCGGAGTCCAAATACCAGAGGACGATTTGGACAACCTGCATTCATTCAGAGAAGTAGATGGAATATTGGTTTTTGTGGATCCCCAGGATTTACTGGGTTCCTGTTTGTTAGCAGACAATGGTTTTAAAACCTTAGTTTTGCTGACAGACTCAGTATTTTTATTCTTCCTAGGTTTCCTTGAGTATACCAATTTAACCACAGGTTTGGGTGATTCAGAGTCTAGAGCTATTGGTTTCCTAGAAGGCACTTCATTAGTAGTGGTAATCCTAGTTAAAGGGCACGCATTTCCTACAATAGTGAAGGTCCGACCGGTAGGTCTCCAAGTATATCCTATCTGAGTGAACACCTTTCCTGTTGGTTTCCAACTATCTTTCTTAGATTTATGCTTCTTAGATTTAGACTTCTTAGATTTAGCACGAAATTTCACATCATTCATCGAATTAGAAACACACAATTTATCAGAAGTCATGCAATCATCACGTTTAATACAGACAAGATCAGAATCATTTTGTTTCTTGAGATTCTGCACAACCGCAGATCCAATAACATTAACAGTACCATCCTTTTTATTCAAGCTAGATTTAACATTCCTAGGGTGAGCTTCTACTTTATTCTTCGAGTTACTACTTGGTGTTTGCAGAATCCTATCATTCTTGGTATTGCCTGAAGGCTGTGATCCGCTAGCACTAGTAGAAAGTCTTACTCCTGTAGAAGGCAACACACGCTTGTTAGAAACTATGTTTGAAGTTGAGGCTGGTTTTGTGTTTTCTTTGGATGTGAGTGATTCGGCAAACCTAACTTGCTTATCCTTTTTCCTCGGTGTGACCTCAATTAATTGAGGGCCACAACTGTTGATGCTAGGGCATGATCTACTTATGTGTGAAAGCAAATCCTGAATAACTTTTGTATACCTAAAGGCAGACTCTAAAAGTGGTTCTTGAGGATAAATTGCTTTTACATGTTCGACTATATCCCTAAGGACCAAAGCTTCTTCCTGAGTATGCTTAATATACGATGAGTGATTTGTCCTTTTATTCAACAGTTTGGGTGTGATCGGTTCCATGTTATCCTTAGACCCTTTTGGATCAACAGAGTGTGTCATAGTGTCCTCTTTCTCTAACGCTTTTCCTTTAAGTTTCCTTAACTCATTTTTTAGGGCAGCTATGACCAAACCTTGTTCCTGAAGTTTTGCATTTAAATCAGAAATCTCCGCAGACTTTATATTGACTTGTTTGATTAACGCATCACACTGTTCTTTTGATTGAACACGTTTTGGCTTAATCGAGTCATAAAGTTGCTTATAAGTCTGTTTCAAATGCTCATTCTCAGCAACAAGTTTTGTCACTCTATGTTCCAATTCTATGTTAAGAGTCTCTATTTCCTCCATTTCCATTTTGATTGCACTACCCTCCACATTTCCATTTAAGGATTTAATTGTCTCTCTCAACTTGACAATGGCTGTGTCTTTTGCTTGAGACTGAGCTTTCAATTCACTTAATTCAAACAACTGAGTAAAACTTGGAGCATTTTGATTTAAAACACTGTTTTCTTGTTGAAAAATTTCTTGATTAAGTTGAGAATCAGCTTCCAAAGTGATGCAATGTTTTTCTAGAGAAGTAAAACACTTGCAAAGTTTATCGTACGTTTCTTTATCAACAAAATCCTTTTTCTTGACAAGCTCAGTCTCGAGTTCGAGACACTTTTGACATTCAGTCACAGTTTCACCACTTTCATTCACAGACAAATTCACAACAGTCTTTACAATATCATTATCAATGGTTTGTGCCAAGAGTCGTTCATTTTCAGTCAAAGCTTGATTCATTTTAACTTCGAAAGTTCTGGACTCCAAGCGATGTTGTTCGACAGCCTGTTCCATTTGATAAAAAACTTTTTGGACATCGGCAAGTTCGTCAACCAAGTATTGGTTGAAGTTATTGAAGATGTCTTTTAAATTTTTTATAAACGGAATGATTTCATCTCGAAAACAAGCCTTTGTATGTTCAAACCCCCACGTGCCCTCAGTGATAGCTGTGGCAGTGGTTCTTTCTTTGACAACCATATCAAAGCCAGTAAGATAGCGTTTAAGCTCTTTCAAGCTAGTATTCACCATACTTACTTTAGGAAGTTCTTTTGGAACCTCAACTATGACGGTTGTGGAAGAATGAGATGGGTCTAAAGGTGGGACCGAAGTCGCTTTCCAATAGGCATGTTCAGAATATAAATCAGATTGTCGAACAAATCGTTTGTAGTAGTCGTTGTTAAGAATATCATAATTAATGGGTTTCGTGTTCACTTTGAATTTCACAAACAATGGATCTTGTTCTTTCAAAAGCATTTTTGAACGACTCTTTTCACTTAGCTCTAATGTTTCATCAGAATCAGGGACATCATACAGCTTTGGCTTTGACTCCCGAGCTTTCTTTATACAGAAAGGTTTTTCAAAACCGAGAGCTTGTTTCGAGGAATGATCATAACAAATTTTGGAGTTAGTCAGCATACGAACAGTTTGCGCAGATTGACCTCTTTTGAAATTGATGTTGTTAAGATGCTTAATTTTCTTTTCTAACTCAATTTCTCTTTCAATATTTCTGTTTTCTTCAAATTTCAACTTATTTTTGAGTTCAGAAACTGTTTTTATTAAACAATCTTTTTCTTGCACTTGTTCGAAAAGATTTTGCTTAAGATGTGCAATCTCGGCAAACTGTTCATTTGATCCTGAAAAACTGTTTTCAACATTTTGTTTTTCTTTCAAATCTTTAACCTCTTCTTTGTATCTGTCAAGCTCGGTAGTCAAAGCTTTATTAACAGTGTTGCAATGCGTCACTTGGGTAGTTATTTGTTCAAACATAGACAATATCAGGACATCTTGTTGAGCAGAAGAGTTAGAATTCTGAACAGTTTCCTGTTGTGTTTCACTCAGATACTGAGAATAAGGAATGATATTGCTATCACTGATTATATCAGTTTCTGACTGACTCACATCATTAGACTGTTCAGAAGACGTCATGATCTGCTCACTTTGATTGAATAAGTCATAGTTCAGATTATCTTGATTGTGTACCTCAGTGAGTGCATCTGAGCCATTCCTTGAGAGATTGGCCATGAGAGCAATCTTGGCTGAATTGAGTTCATCACAATCAGAGTCATATGCATCCAGATCATCGGCTTGATAAGCAGCATTGTGGGTAATGACTGTCTGAGAGGTTTGAGTCAGTAAGTCCGGATCTGCCAAAAATGCTATCTCTTCCTCTGTTAAAGCTTGTCCACTTCCGCTTGAGCGTGACCAACAACACTTACGTTAACCATGTTTCATCCTTTTCCTCTTGGCATAGTGCACTGCATGGCATTATGACCCCCCCTTTGCAATTGTAACTAATAACAGGTCCGTTGTTTTTCCCGTGTTGCTACGACATGCACAGGAGGTATGTATCTGTTGTTCCTAGCAGCATAATAATTTGCCCCTGAACATGTTGCACAGTCCACTTTTCATCAATAGATGGTAGCTTTGTTTGACGAGGGTTTGACCGAAGTCCTAGCTGATTTTCGTAGTGGAGGATTACCGGATGTGACAGACATCAGTATAGAAATGAGAACATCATGTGATTAATGGTGTCCAATTGGATCATCCCCTTTCTGGAACACGGAACAACTAGACTGGAGTCCTGGTTGGTTAAACTACAGTTGTTGCTGATGATAGGTTATGAGCATAGTCTAATAGAAGGGATTGAATGGTTGTTGAGATAAACATTGTGGTGGATGGTGATTGAAATACTTATTATGTTGGATAAGTAAATGAGAAGAGTGTTGATTGATTGGTTTGAGAATTGTTATTTGATTAAGGTGGTAAACAACTGTGAAGACCTGATATGGTGAAAAACATGATGTTGAATAGAGACTGTAGATAGTGTAGATGAGATTGATAAGCTGCTGAGTTTAATTGGTGGAGATAGCAACTAAAGCAAGAGGAATTAGGTTTTGCGTTCATGCATCAAAAACGAACTTTGGTCAATGCATTCGTTCATGTTGTTTTGCAGATTAGCATGAGTTGATCAACATTCGCAGTGTGCAAGTCTTTGAACCAGTTTAACATCAGTAACAAATTTGCTCCATTGTTTGCATCAGGAAGAGTGTTTTTTTTAAGAATTTGGTGTTCACTTAAACTGCTCCAGATGGGTATCTTGTAATGTTCATATCATTGAAGTAACAGAGATAACCTCAAATAGTACTCATGCAAACGTCTCTCCTTTCTTGTAAGTGAACTTATCAAATTCTTCATACACTTGCACTCACGTTCTTGTTTTGGTTAATGAGTTTCTTGCATCAACAGTTTAATCTTCTCCCAAAGATCTTTAGGTTCCAACCCGATGCTGACTCACAAAGCATTGATTTCATTGTTATGCCTGGAGAATGAGATGTTTTATAGTCTTTGGATGTCGCAATCTTGCTTGAATGGTTTCAGCTGGAGTGAGTTCAACATCTTCTTTTAGCCTTGTTACTCGATCCTCTGTGATAGAAGTAAGGCCAAACAAGTGGTCTTTTTCAACAGATGCAAGTCTCATTCTTCCAGTGGTCCCTATTCATCCATATAAAGTTCATTCTGCTTTTTCCATGAATCAAATAAAATGTTTTTCAAGCATCGATGGGTTTTGTTGTCTCCGATCCGTCCAGAGAAGAAGTGGATTTTATCAGCAAGAGCTCATTGTGATATCAAAAGATACAATTTGATCGATCGGTGGGAGAAAGAAATTGTGTTTGGTTTACGTATTGTTTGAGTCCCTTTGGAATTAAACTACACGGGATTTTACAATTCTTGACAAAACCGGGAAGACAAGTATTTGTTTCACGGGATTTTACAAGTCAAAGAAATAACCGTATAATTTAAAATTGAGTTTGTTAAGTTTAAAGTAAATTTGTTTTTCACTGGTTCGGTCCTCTAGTTCGATCGTCTCGTTCGATCCTTCGTTCGATCATGTCATTCGAACCACTAGTTCGATCCCTGTCGTTCGAACCTAACATTTCCCCTAGTTCGATGATATGGTTCGATCCCTTAGTTCGATGACCTAGTTCGAACCCTTAGTTCGATGACCTAGTTCGAAGCTGCAGTTCGATCCTCTAACTAATAGAGCTTGTTCGGTCCAACCTATGCAACTGCTCGTTCGGTCCACTAGTTCGATCCTCTTGTTCGACTCTCTAGTTCGATTCTAACTAGTACGAAACCCAAATTTTCAAAACTCAAAAAGACACGATTTTTTAATGGTTTTAGCCAAAACTTTGTACAACTAGCATTTTTACTAAACCCTTATAGGAAACAATAAAAATGATAACTTTAGGTTTTTAGCCAAAAAAAATTTGAATCACTAATTTGCTCTTTGTAAAGGTTTTTGAACACAAATCAAACACAAAAATCTAAACACACCACTCCATGGCTCTTGATACCAATTGAAGAATACTAGTAATCTTAAGATCAACCAAGAACAAGAGTGAGATGTGGGTTGGGATGTTAGAGAAAACTTGGATGGAATAATGGATGAATGTATAAAATGAATGTATGAGTCTGGAACAAAACCAACCTCTCCAAGAACTTGGAAGAGGGTGTTTAAATAGCTCCAATGGCGGCCATGGCTGGAGTTCGGGCAACCCATGGGCCTTGGGCCGGACTAGATTACTAATCTCAAGCCTTATATAACGACGAGGCATAAGACTTGTTACAACTTTGGAAGTGACCGACACTTTTCGTGTTTCCAACACCTTTGACTAAGTCTTTAAGGTATATAAGACATGTACTAGTAGAAGTAACACATACACACTTCATTTGTTAAGTGAAAAGCAACCATATTCTCCCTTTGTCCTCCCTTCAACCCACGGCTCACCCAAATACACATAAACAAACCATACAAATTTTATTTACAATATTTCCAAGCATTCCTACATCATTTGTAAGATATCCTAAGGTGTTTAGAAGGTTTGGTTTGGAGTTTACAAGTGTTAAATCAAGAAGGTTCAAGATTAGGGTTTACTTTGGAGTTAGGGTTTCTAAGTGTTATAAGTTTGGGTTTATTATCTAAACAAGGGTTTAGATCATATTGTTCATCATTATACTTCATATTAAGGTTACCTAAAAACCTTAATCTCTTTATTTTCATAATTGTATGCATATATAATGTTTGTATAGTTAATCACCATCTAAGGAACTTATCTACATGAAAAATGAATTTTTACACTTATTTATGATTTGGTAAACTTTTATATATGTCATGTCACACCCCGCCAAGGCGGAAATACGAGGCATAAACAAGAATGGATATCATCACAACACAAGGTGTCTATATAGAGAATACTAAAATGAAAAACTAAAGTAAAGCAAAGACACAAAGTGTCATAACAATACTCAAAACCTAATGGTGTCTTTATTAATGAGAAAGAGATCTCGTCAATAAATGACATGCAAAACATAATCCAAACAATTCATGCAAACGCATTTATTCAATACTCAAAAGCATAAATAAAAACTCCAAGGCATTTCGGTCTCTTTATCCAACTTCGCTCTATCTTAGCACATTAACTTACTTGAAAATGATGCTTAAAATCGGTCAACATAAAGTTTGATTTATAGCCGAGAATCATAGGTTTACGACATAAAACAAAATCCAAAATAAACTTTCAATAAGCTGCTGTAATTACCAAAACATTTCATGTAACCAAATAACCATAACGGGCGGAACGCCCCACGGATCATAAGCGTACACACATTATATGTTGGCGCTACATGGTCTCATATTTAGCTCACCGCTAATAAAGAGTCTTTACACCGTCAACCTCATTTTGCATATTGGGATCCACAATACCAAACATATCATATCACAACACAACGGGACAGAAACGTGCCCCCACTAATCCTCAATACACATACTAGAAAGGCGTAAAAAACATTTTAAAACACGAGACAAGCATCATTCTCACCCCAAAATAACATGAGAAAAAGGGGCTATGAAACTCACCTTTGCTTAGCTTTCCAAAAGATTCCAACAAAAAGCTTCACAAACAACTAGCACAAATCTAAACAACAAAATAACTCGTGTTACACGCTACTAAGCCAAAAGCTTAATGCACATGTAACAATCATATGATGGATGTCTAAGGTGTTTTATTAACCCCATGGGTCACCCCGACACCATACCCAACTTAAACCACTTCATTAACAAGTTTCACTAGTTAGTCACAATTTGTTCAAAACTGCAGAATTTTAACGTGACTTAACGTACTCAAAACCTCTACTTACTGACCTCCATAATTCATACCAAAAATCACCTATGTTCATTTATGAGTATATTAACTACCTCATGATTCCCAAGAGCCATTTACATGCACAAGTACTCCTAAGAAAATCAAACTTCAAAACAGTCCTAATTCGGATCTGATTGCACACTAAAAAGTTTGGACTTAAAAATCATACTTAGACTCCAAATCAGAAGCTCTCCTTTGGGGGATTTCTAATAGACACATAGAACTAAACTCCTGTAGAAGGGCTAAGCTAAATTCGAATTTTAAGTGGGGGTTTTATACCTCGTAATCTGACCTAAATCTGACCCTTATTTACTGCTTTGACAACTTTTCTTACAACCAACGTTTGAATGACTTCCTGACCTCAAAAACCTTCGAGGCCGGATGTTCTGAAAACTAGACTCTCTTAGATACGTTATAGACACTGGAAACTTGACAAAATCTATTACCATCATTAAGATAATGGCCGAACAACACAGCCCTAATTCTGCCTCAATCCAAATCAAATTCTAACGCGAATTAAGTTTAACCAACTATATCCATAAGCTTCTAATTAAACCCTAATCATTATAACATGATTATTATATCATTAATTACTGGTCTTAATGAACCCTAATTATCCACCATATTAATTATTACATGATTAAAGATTAATAACTAACAAGGATTAATTAAAACTTACCTTAGAGCTTGATTTTTTCACAAAAGCAAAAACCCTAAATTTTCCTCCTCTTTTCTCTCTTATTCGACCGGTTCTACAAAGGGGGGAGTGTTCAGGATTTTATTTTGTATTTATAGGCCCCTAATTAATTATAGATAAGATCTAATTAGAGTTTGTTTCTTTTTAAAACTCATTTTTTTCTTTTCTTTCCCTTATCCGGCCGAATGGCATCTTTTCCTTTTTATTTTATTTTATTAAGTAATTACTTAATTATTAACATTACCTTAAGTTTTTATAAAAACTAAGCTTATTTGCGCCTACCTTTTTGCGTAAACGCAATTTACTAGACTTTTAAAAATAATTAACTTTTCATTTATATTAAACCTAACATTTCAAAAATAGAAATTTCATTTCTTTCATATCCTTACCACTAAAACCTAATCTCATCCTAATATTACTAACATATAAATACATATACATATAATTACTTACACAATTAACGCGAAACCGCTTCAATCACCAAAATCATTTCCTTGTCACTAAAAGTGAACGAAATGAACCCTACAAAATCCAACAAAATCCAATCCCAATGAGACGATCACGCTCAATGGATTGATTATCAAATCTCACATAACCCACAAAAACACATAAGACACGTATAAACACATATAACACATATCCCAGACATTGCAACAGATCCATAAGTCAACACTAATAGTTTGACTAACCTGCTCAAGTCATGGTTGTCACATCAAGGGTGGCAGCTTTAGCACTTAATTCACCAAAAGATAGTTGCAAACTGGATAAATCATCATTAAGCTTAGCAACTTGGGCATTCACGGAAGCAAGCTCTGTATCTTTAGACCCGGCCGCTGATTCAAGCGTCGCGACCTGCCCCTCTAGAGTATTCTTCTCACTCTCAAGAGCTAGATTCCGCTCCCTTAAACCATCCATCTCGCTAACCCGAGCGGCCTTCGCAGCCTCAACAGTAGCAACATGACCGCAAAGACGAATTGCCTCCGCGGCCTCAGCTTCCTTCAGAGACAACCGAGCCTTCAAACTCGCAATTTTAGCATCCCTTTCCTTCAACAAATCAGACTGCCTACTACATCTACCTTCAAGCTTTTTCTTCTCCCTAAGGATATGCTCAGTCCGCATCCTAACCTTAGCGCTAAGACATGTCTGGCATGCAGCCCAGCATTAAACTCAGCAAACAATTGGTCATAATCCATACCACGAAGCTGGGAAAAAAGCACAGGAGGAGCAAGCTGATCAACCAAGCTACGACACACATCAGGATCATCAAGAGCAGACTCATTAACCACGTTCCATTTAGGAACATATATCTGACGCAGTGTTTCGGAGTCCATATCCTGAGAAACATAAAAGGTGTCCGCAGAAAGCTCTGTACCAGCAGGTTGAGAAGGTCCTGCAATATCTGGTTCTACCGTATCAGCGGAGGTGGAATCCGCAAAAATACTTGCATGAACCGGCTCATCGTCTGCCCTAGGCACCGGAACAGAAGAAGCGGCAGCAACGACCGTAGTAGCAACGGTCGTGGTCATTATAGGAGGATCCGGAACAAGAGACCTGACAATGGAAGAAACTTCAGCATCCGCAGCATTTGAACTAGAATGACAAGGAGAGTCTGAAAGAACTACAACCTCTCCGCTGGGTGTTGAGTTCGCAGATTGAGGTCAGTAACAGAATCACTGCCCCCTCACGCTCCGGCGTAAGAGTCATGGAGGAAGTAACAAAAGGTACAGTTGTCGCTGCCACAACTCCAACTTCCACAGGCAGTGTACTACCCTCAAGCAAGCTCTGAAGCGTAGCAACGGACTTCCCGCCAGTACTAGCACCAGCCCTAGAAGTTCCATGGTCGTCGCTTAACTTTTTGGGAGGTAGGCTGGAACCGCTAGCACCTCCAGTAGCTTTCCTCCTCTTCCTGGAACCTTTAGCTTTCTCAGCAACAGTAGCTGGAACCTCATCCTCTATACGAATAATGCCAACATCAACAAGATTTTCCTGACCATCAGCAGCACCCTCCTCATTCACAACATCATGACCAACATCCTAAATATTAGCATCTCCTTGATCATTCACACCAGTAAGTGGAAAAACACGACCCCTGGTCAACTCAAGCAACGAAACCTCTCCCTCTCTAACTTCTCTTTCCCATATCCGCACCTTAGTGGGATCCGCATGATTAATGAAGGCAAACAAATCCATCTCTGCATAAAATGAAAACAGTTAGATACAGTAACAAGAGAGCAAATTAAAGGACACAAACAAAGAACACCCACCCTTATCATCATCAGTCAAGTAGGTCGGATAACAGTTAACATCCAACTCGTAATACCGACTTATACCAACAAAGCATAAGAAGGGTTTCAGAAGCTTTTTGCACGGAGCAGGATTAACAGCAAGGTAATTACACACATCCGCATGAAATTCAGATGGTTTGGGATGGGGATCCTTCCTCAACGTTTTATTATTATGCCACGGGACGGAAAAAGGGAGGAAACGGAGGCGTCAATCCAGAAGAAATTGCCATTCTAGTGTTTTAACGAATCAAGAGGTTTGGTGTAACAGACCGGGCCAGTGTCGGAGCATTTGCTAAAGGACATCCAACCTTTATTTTTAGAATTAATATAAAACCTACGGAAATTCCCTATAGTCGGAACAAAACCGTGAACGCGGCATAGGATCTCGAAATGAGAGACCTTAGCGGCCGCAATAATAGACAACTGTGAGTCTGTGACAGATTGATCTGAAAATACTCAAGTATATATACAAAAAACTAAGAAAGTGGGATCCGGTAATTGGCAAAATTGAAAAATCTAGTATAAACACCGATTTTGTCGGTGGGACTATTGCGGATCCTATGGTTACGTCCAGGTAATTCAGGGTGAACATTACGAGGAATATGAAACTTCTCACACAGAGCATCTAAAGCCGATTCGGTTAAGGTGGATTTCATAGCATCAATAGTACCCATTGTCGAAAAGAAGATTTAAAGCCTAACCTGGTAATCTAACGAATCTTCAAGCGATCATTGGCGTGGAAAAGTGAATAAAAAGCTTGATTTTTTTTAACAATGGCGATAATGGTGGGGAAGAAGAAAAAGAGAAGAGTAAAAACCAAAGGGGGTATTTATACTCTTGGCATAGTAAATTCAATGAGTGGCAGGATGAGGACGCGTGTAATCCACTAAACCAGCCAACAGGTAAGATTAAAAGTAAAGAAATTGTGATGATAGAAAGATAACTGACTACGAGTCACGTCAGTCAGAAAATGAAAGGTTAGGGGAAAGACACATCACCCTAACCCTACCAAAATGGCAAAGGAAAATTCACGGAGAAGCCAACGGTCACGGACGAAAGGAGGAGGTGCAGTACCAAAAGGCTAAAGTCTAGTAATATTTACCGCATGCAGCGCAACGCCGCACGCAATAAAAATACTAGACTGGGGGGACTTGATGACGTATAATAGGTACAGCAGGCCTTTGGGCCTGGGCCATACCATTGCATTAGGGCCCTGGCCCAACTAAAGTAAATAACAAGGATAACGGGCCGAAACTAAGCCCAGAGTTGCGCTGGCCACGGCCCGGACGCAATAAGACGGACGCGAATCGATCACAGGCCGCTCCCGCAGACTACCTACGGATCATCTAACATCCGCGGAGGGTAATCCGTGTCCGCAGTCACGATAACCGCATACCCTTGCCCGACAATGGTCCCACTCCGGCCACTAAGATAATAGGCGAAATACTAGGAAAACCTACTACTAGACTCGCCTATAAAAGGAATCATCTAACACTTCAAATGGTATGATTTTCTCACTTTTCTTGTTAGGAACGATAAAAGTGTTAATTATTATTATGGATTGGTCTTAGTTTAATTTATAGTTTTATTAGTAGTTATGATGTAATAAAGTCTATCTTGGTCAAAGTTAAGTAAGTTGACCAAGGTTTGACTAAGTTTAGGAAAATAGAATAGGATAAGTAATAAGTATAAATACTCACCTTGGAGGAGTATTTATACAAGTCTTGTAGTTTGTAATCTCACTTCTCCCTCCCATTTCTATTTTCCCCTTTGAAATGAAAATTTAGAAAATGATGAAAATACTCTCTTAGCTCCTCGCCTTTATTCTTACTAGCTTTCGTATGAGTACTACTTAGCAAACATCACATCTAACAAGTGGTATCTATCGCCGAGAGAGATCTAGTGTGTGTATTTCGTGATCAAATTAAGCTTAATTGTAAGAAATTCGATCGTTTGAGCTTTCGTAAGGATGAACAGTAGGTTTCGTATGGTGTAGATTTATGATTTGATGTGTTTTTGATCTTTAAACACAAACTATTAGCTTTCGTAACCATCAAATTGTAGATTTAATATCTAGTTTACGAAAATACGTGTTTTTGGATTCAAATTGATCGAAAAATGGATTTGATAGCTTTCGTACGCATGAAATTGGTTTCGGTAACTGTTTTTTAGGCGGGAAAGTTGCTTACGTAAGTCATTTTTTAGCTTTCGTAACGTAGAATTGCTTTCGTAAAATTGAATCTAGCTTTCGTAAGATAGAAATTTGTTAATTTGAAAAGATAACATTGTGATTCTCATTCTAAAAATGCTTTAAATCAGATTAATAGATTTTCTTTAGATATTCGTAGCTAAGAATTTACGAAAGCAAGAGATTTCTTAATTCTTACGTAAGTAGAGGTTATTTGGATCTTACGAAAGGGGGTTTCGTATCCTTGAGCTTTCGGTGACCGTTTGGTTTCATAGATTGTGGAAGCTCTCGTACTCTTTATGGTTTCGTAAATAAGAGGTTTCGTATCAAAAGCTTGGTTTTGGTTTCGTAAATCAAAGGTTTCATATCACAGTGGAGGTTTCGTATCACAGTTTAGTAACTGAAGGTTCCATAAAGAGGTTTCGTATTACAGTCTGAAGTTTCGTAGAGATTTGTTTCATATTCAAGAGGTTTCGTAACATTGGTTTCATACTTGGAAGGTTTCGTAACTCATTAGAAGAGGTTTCGTAACACAGTTCTGAGGTTTCGTACACTGTTCAGAGGTTTCGTATCTTATTATTTAGGTTTTGTCACACAGTTAAAGGGGTTTCGTATCTTTTAATCATTGGAACTTGAGCTTTCGTATATAAGTTTAAGTGTTACCTAGTCTTTTGATTACTCACGGATTCATTGTAATACAAGTCAAGGTTGTTATTTCTCATTCACTTCACGATTACAATACTTTATCTCCAAAACGATCCAAGTTTGCTTTATAATCATTTGATACAACATGTCTGCTTCAAATAATTCAAACAACTCAAATAAGTAAATCTTAGCTGATTCAGGAGCGAATGCAAGACCTCCAATGCTTGAGAAGGGGAATTATATTCCATGGGAAAGTCGATTCAGAAGGTTTTTGGATAACCAGCTTGAAGAAGGGGAAAGGATGTGGAATTCCATACAAAATAGACCTTATCAAAGACCAATGGTTCCTAATCCTGATAGCCCTGCAGAACAAATACTTGAACCATTGTCCAAAATGACTGAGGGTAATAAAAAGAAATATATTGCTGATGTCAGGGTTATGAATTATCTTCTTCAAGCAATACCAAATAAAATATACAATTCAGTGGATGCATGTAATACTTCTCAAGAAATGTGGAAACGAATCAAAAGGTTAATGTATGGATCTGATATTACTACTCATGTGAGATATTCACGGCTTATGGATGAATTTGATAAGTTTGTAGTAAAAGAAGGGGAATCATTAGACTCTGTGTATGAAAGGTTAACGACACTTATGAACATCATGAATCGTAATAATGTTCGTCCCATTATAGTGGCAATCAACACAAAGTTTCTCAATTGCTTGCAACCAGAATGAGGCAAATATGTTACTATGGTTCGTCAAAATCAAGCCGACAAAGTTGTCTCATATGATGTGTTGTATGATTCGTTGGTACAATTTGAACCACATGTTCTAGCATCCAGGGTAAAGAAAGCTGCCAAGAATCATGATCCGTTATCCCTTATTGCTCATTCAAATGCTTCTTCATCACATCCTCATGCAAATTCTTCTTATTCTCCACAATCATACTATGTCACACATCCTACATCTGTTGTTGATTACGATGACGTATATCAAGGGGAGTTACAAGGGGATTCTCAAGAGGACAAGGTTACAACCGCTATGATGTTATTAGCCCGAGCAATCTCTCAAAAGTTCTCTTCACCTACCAATAATCGTCTGTATGTCATCAAACACAAAAAATCAAGCTGTGGTTCAGGATGGACGAGTTGACATACAAACCAAGAATGCAGGCTATGGTGGAAACGCTAACAAGAATGCGGGAAGAAATAGGAATCAATGTTAATTGCAGGAAATGGAAGTGATGAAAGCAATCAAATTTTTCAGCGTGTACAACGAACTGATTTTACTCCAAGCAAAGCAAATATGCAGTGCTATAATTGCAATGAGAAAGGCCATTATGCTCGTGACTGTCAAAAACCAAAAGTTCATGATGCTAACTATTTCAGAGAACAAATGTTGCTAGCAATGAAGGATGAAGCTGAAAGTCATCTCAGCAATGAAGAAAATGATTTCATGCTTGATACTGCATATGGTGAAGAATCGTTAGATGAATTAACTGCATCAGTCATGTTGATGGCTCGAATTCAATCAGCTGATGGAAATACTAACACTGTACCATCATATGATGAAACGGCTGTAAGTCAGGTAAATGATTTATCCAAGTCACATGAACAAGTGAGTCATGGGAAACATAAAACTATTATTCAAATAACGGATGATGATCAGATTGATTATAGTATCATATTTGACGATTCGTATGTGGCCATTAATGGTGGTACGTCTAAACATGATTCAATTGCTTATGAAGAATATCATGAAATACAAATGCTAGCATATAATGTTCAACGTGAAGCTGAAAATCAAAAACGTCTTAATAATGAGCTTAAACAGCAAAAAGATTTGCTACAACAGGAGCTTGAGACGTTTAAGGATCGGGTCAAAACATTTGAGTCACAAACAGTTAAGTGTTCAAAATATAAAGCAACATGTGATGATTTGGAACGTGAGTTAAGGAATGATAAAGACACAATTGACTGATTTTTGAAAGAAAAAGATAAAATTCAAAGTGATTGTTTCAAAATAGAAAATGAAAAGCTAATCATTCAACATGAAACTCAGTTAGCTAAAAAGGATTTTCAAGAACGAGAAAATTGATATCTTGAAGATATTGTTGATCTCGAAGAGAAACTGAGTTCTCATGATCGAACTGTTTATAAAATGGGTCAGTCGCTTCAAACGATTCACATGCTTGGAAAGAAACCAAATAAAGTTTATGATCCTTTTCTTAAAGCTGGGTTGGGTTATCAGAATCCCGAACGTCTCAAGAAGGCCATTACAGCACAACCTAAAATGTATGATGGAGATATGCTTCATTGTGATAAATTAATAATTGATTCACCTGATTCAGAGGGAACTTTAGAGGATGCGGAAGAAAGTCGAATCAAAATGAGAAACAAAATGGTTCAAATTAACTATGACAAAATAAATGCGCTTTATGAAACATTTGTTCCTCAACAAGAATTTTCTGCTGAACAAACATATTTTTCAATTCCTTCTACCTCCAATAATAGTTCTGAGTCTAAAGATGTTCCATCGAAATCACCAGTTTTAAAAATGCCAAAAGAAAGTAGAGTGTTAAAAATTGTTGACACACTGGGTGATGCAATTACCGGGTTACACACCAGGATTAATAAAACTCTTTTGCAAGACGCAAAACGTAGATGGTTGTCTGATAGTCAAAATGAATTAAGGGACTTTTATAAAACCGATGTGATTCCGATGTCAAGATCTTTATACAAGAATTTGAAAGATATCAAAGAATAACTCATTGAGGAAGTGTAAGAAATGTTAAATATTTTTGAGTCAATGGAACAAAAAGTTAATGAAAAATCTCCAACAGAAATTCTTTTACAAAATGAGATTGATCGACTTTTGGAAGTGTCCTTGACAAGTGAAATCCGAAATTGTGTATTGCTCTCGGCTGCACAACAAAAACATGACTTGTTAAAAGATGAACTTGAGAAAAGTTTAAGTGATTTCAAGGAAATCCAAGCCAATTTGCTCAACAGAATCAAAATTCTTGAAAATGATTTTCAGCGATCACAAGCTCAGAGTATTGATTTTGAACTAAAATTACAACATCAAAAGGAGAAAATAGCTTGTGATGTCCCTTGGAAGTCAAAATTGTCAACTTTGAATTCTGAGAACGTGTTATTAAAAAGTCAAGTTGAATCGGTTGTTCAAGAACGAGAAAACATTAAACCTGAATTTCAAAAGCTTTTTAATTCCATCAAAGTAACACGGGCTCAGCATCAAAAAGAAGTTGATGAATTGATTCAATGTGTTAATCAAAAGACTTATGATTATGGTGATGTGCGTGCCAAGAATCAAGATCTTTTGATGACCATTTCTAAGCTTAAGAGTAAGCTTAGGACAATTGAAAAAGGGAAAAATGTGAATACTAAGTTTGATTCATCTGAGACCTTAAGAAAGCGTGTATGTGTTACACCGTTTAACAAAAATATAGCAGACAAGGCTATGAACACATCAAACACTAAGGTTAACTCTGATAGGTCAAAACAAGTCACTTCACAGTCTACACCTAAACCTGAGCAAGGCCAAAAACACAATGAGAATGTCATTACACGAGGCATGTAAAAGATAAACAAGCAAGACACAAAATCACCAGATTTTAAGGCTAACACAAATGTTTCTAATTCCACAAGTGTAGGAAGTTCACATAGTGTTAAAAGATTAACGTCTAAGGATAATAAATCGAAGAATAGAATCTTGAAGAACACTAAGAGCTCATCTACATATGTGTGGAAGACATCGAATAGTGATTGCTTAGATTCTAATAAATGCGAAACAAAGACTTCAAATGTTTGTCAAACAAATGCATGTATATCAAATTCTAAGACTGTAAAAGCATGTGTAAATGTTGTCAATGACGGTTCGAATATTGTGTGTGTTTCTTGTGGTAATGATGTGTTTTTGAATTCTCATGAAAAGTGTGTTGCTCGTCATGCTTTATCTAGGAAGTCTAGTGTTAAGAGAGCCTTATTCACATCCCCCTTAGTAGCGCAATCTAAGAATCTAAGAGCTACTTCCGTAGTCACTAAATCTAGGTTAAGTGTTGCTAAAACCCCAACAGCAACAAGTAAGGTCTCTAGTGCGTTAACACCATCTTCTAATTCTAGTAAAACAAGGACACTAAGCAGTTACATGAACAACAAAATTGTGACAAGCAGAAAGTGGCAAAAGTGGTTTGAATATCAACAAGGTTTTAATTGGACACCAAGAAGCAAATCTGCTCAATCACAATCAAATGTAACAAAGAGTAAAACTAGTGTTAGACCTAAGACTAGAACACCAGTTACTACTCAAAAATGGGTAGTTAAACTGTCCACTCTTCCATCTGCATTTGTTTCATGTGATGCAGGTGATCCAGCTTGTTTTGTGGATTGTTGATAGCGGATGCTCAAAGCATACAATCTTCAACTGCTAAGAAATTTTGTTGAGAAATTCATGGGAACAGTCCACTTTGGTAATGATCATTTCACTGCAATCACAGGCTATGGCGATTATGTTTAAGGGAATCTCACAATTTGTCATGTATATTACGTTGAAGGCCTTGGGCACAATCTATTTTCGGTTGGACAATTCTATGACGGAGATTTAGAAGTAGCCTTTTATTCAAACACGTGTTATGTTCAGAACTTAGAGGGAGATGATTTGCTTACGATTTCTCGAGATTCAAATCTCTATACTATCTATATTTTTGAGATGACGGCTTCTTCTCCAGTGTGTTTAATGTCCAGAGCTACATCAACAAAATCTTGGTTATGGCACTGTCGGCTATCTCATTTAAATTTTGGCACCATTAACCAACTCACTTCAAACGATCTAGTTGATTCGCTACCGAAACTTAAGTACACCAAAGATCACCTTTGTTCAGCTTGTGAATAAGGTAAAAGCAAGAAAGCTTCACTTCCACCAAAGTTGGCTCTAAGCACCGAATCCAAACTTAAATTACTTCACATGGATTTGTGTGGGCCAATGCGAGTTGCTAGTATTAATGGCAAGAAATATATTCTTGTGATCGTTGATGACTATTCTCGGTACACCTGGGTATATTTTCTTCGAACCAAAGATGAGGCTCCAGATATGATTATCTATTTTGTTAATCAAGTTCAAAGGAATTTAAAGACTCAAATTCTGACTATTCGAACTGATAATGAAACCGAATTCAAAAACGAGAAATTATAGTCTTTCTATGCAAAGTTAGGCATTGTTCATAAAACTTCAATTTCTTGAACGCTGGTATGTGCTTAATTACACATACCTTTTACCTTTAAAAATGAGCTAAAATAACCAAAAACGGACTCAAAATGCCAAATATATGCTTGTTTTGCTAATTGTGTTGTGCAGGAACGGATATTCACTAAAAGACAAAAAACCAAGCAGAAAAGAGACAAACCGCATGGGATGGAAAAGTGTGTCGAAGACGAAGCCAATCCAAAAGTCAAGTCAACTCCGAGAAGAAAAAGCAAGAAAAATATAATTGAGGGGTCAAAAATGCCTAAACTCCTAACGTTATATTATTAAGGAAACAAAGAACCGGGCTGATTATGCCAATTTGGGAAAACTTCATTTATAAAAGAAAGAAATGGGAAAAGAGACTGGAAAAGAAGAAAGATGTGTAAGGGGTTTTTTCTTGTAAAAAACCAAACATACCCTATCATCTTCAAACCTCCCTCTGTCACAACCCAACTTGTTAATAAACCTTTTCCCAATCTTCCCGCCAATACCAAAACCAGCCAGCACCCTGTTTTGCTCCTATACTTCTACCCTGCAACACTCCATCAACCACTTGACAAAACCTTCCCACTCACCCCACATGGCCACAATGCCAAGTTGGCAATCCAAGGGCATTTTCGATCCAAGGGTTGAGAGAGAAATACAAGGAAATTAAGGCGCCAGGATATATTGTGAGTTTATACTCACCAAACTGCAAAGGAATAGCTTTATACTCAGCAAACCAAACACAGTCAGCTCAACACAAGAAAAAGTAAAATGAAATCAAACAGAAAGACTTCAGCTGTTTTTACCTTGTTCTTTGTATAAATAGGGTAGTGAGACCATGATAAGGGAAGTGTTATTTTTTAGTTTTTAATATAAAAAAACTTTTTCCTTTCTGCAATTTGTAAAAGTTCCAAGTTTAATGAAATTTCAGTTTGTTTTGCAATTCGTGTTCCAGTTTACATATACCTTAAGATTGTTTTAAAGCTATCATAAAGCTCTGAAGGTCTCTAAGCTCTTTATTGGAGCTAAATAAGTGTTAACTAAGTTTAAAATTCTGGCAAACAGTTTCATAACCTGAATTACTTTGCATTTGAATTGTGGCAACGCATTTGGGAGTTGGTTGTAATGGAAAACCAAATGGTCTAACCTAGCTTTTAATAAGCTAGGGAGCTTATAGCTGCCCTTTTGGGTTCCTCTTGTTTAGTAGAGGTTCCATGTAAGTCTCTTATTTTAATTCTTGCATTTTTCTTTAAGGTTACTGTTGCATTGCTTATTATTGTTTTATTCGGTCTTATCTTGCTTTAATAGTGGTTAATTATATGCTTATTTTCATGGTTTAAGCTTTTGTTCATGTTATTTATACTGTTCTTTTTATATGTTTCATTTTTAGCTAAAAAAATTGGCCTTTTGCTTATTCAGCTTATCTAAGTGCTTAATTTTGTTGAAAATGGTTCATTAGTGCTTAAAATGTCATATACTCATGGTCTTTAAAAACTTTGGCTTAAATCTCTTAAAATTAGTTTTTAAATGGATTTCATAATCTTATTGGGGTGTTTGGGTCAAGGCTAAAAATGGGTCATTTTGTCTTGACTAGCTACCCTTTTGGGTTCCTCTTGTTTAGCTAGAGGTTCATTGTAAGTCTCTTATTTAATTCTTGCACTTTTCTTTAAGGTTACTGTAGCATTGCTTATTATTGTTTATTTCTGTCTTATTTTGCTTAAGTAGAAGTGCTTATTTTTGAGTTTTAGCTTAAAGCAGATATTAAGCTTTGTTTGCATATTAGTTTTAAGTGTTTATATGCATTGGGTAAGTGTTGTTGTAATGTGCAAATGTGTTTTAAAGTTTAAGTTAGAATCTGCATGAGAGTTAAAAAAAGGGATAATTAGCTTTTTCATAAGCTCATTCTGGCTTATTTAGTGTTTCAAAATATCTTTTGAGTCTTAATTATTGTTCATTGAGCTTAAATCTCAATCTGTTTTTAGCTTATATCATCATAAGAATCCAATTGCTTGCTCATTTTTAAGCTCAAAAGTGCTTATTTTCAGTAAAATCAAAAAAATAGTAGTTTAGTCATTTGTGCTTATTGTGCTTATTCAAATGGCTTATTTAAAAAAGTGAATAGGTGGGCTTAATAAGGACTCATTAGTGAGCTTATTTCCAAAAGCACACTTTTCAGTTTGGCTTATTTAGGATTTTAGCTTATTTTCATTTTGGCTTATTTTAGAAAAAGTTAGAGTTTACTATATTTTGATGCAAATTGAGTTGAGTTAAGTTGTTTTTGGTTGAAAAGGCTTTTTGGAATCAGATTAAGCAACATATAAGCTTTCCAAAACATCTTTCCTTTTTCATTTTGGTTTAATTTTGAGCTTTTTACAGCTTATTTACTAAAAGTAAGTCCAAACCTTAACTTTCTGCAATCAGCAGCTTATTTGGCTTTTCGGGGCTTATTAAGTGCTTATTTTTATAAGGTGCCTTTATTAAAGTTGCTTAAAAACATGTCCCGGACAACTTTCGTGTTTTGAGTTTTGGCTAAAAACGATTTTTTAAAATCAGCAGTTTTGGAGCCTCGTTTCTGCTGGTAGAGCCTCGTTTCTGCTGGTAGTATTGTCGTTTCTGCTGGTAGTGCATCATTCCTGCTGGTAGGGTTAAAATTTTGCATAATTTAGGTTTTTCCCCTCATTTTCCATGCCCGTTTTAGGTTTTGTTCTATTAGATTGTAATTTAGGGTTTCCTTATACCTAATTTTGCTTCCCGTAGTTGTTAGGACTTATAATCAATCAAAATCATTCTCACTCAATCTAAATCAAACCAAGATCAACTTTCAATTGCAGCCTCGTTGGGACATACGACCCGGGAATCATACTTCCGGAATCTTTTTATCATTGATTCTCTTATATATTTTATTTCTAGGTAGGTCTTGACTTTTTACCTTGGTCAAGGGTGAAGAGTTTGGATTTGCCTAGTATTTTATATATACTATATTGCGAGAACCAATTTTTGGCGCCGTTGACGGTGGAGTGCTAGTGCTACGATTGTTATCCTACGTTTGATTTAAGTTTGTCTATTGTGAATATATCATCTTAAAAACACAAAAATATTTTTTCTTTTCTTTTTACTTATTTAATCTTCATTTAAAATCAATTTAAAAAAAATTAAAAAATATAAAAAATTGTCATTAAAACAAGAAATAAAATAAATAAATTGGAAATAATACCATAATATAATATTCTCATTGTGGTATTATCAAATTTCACGGTGAAACTAGGAGTTCACACTCGAACAAAAGATTTAAGAACTGACCATTTCGTATCAACTTACGAGGTAAAGGCATCACCTCGATTCGATTAACTAAAACTAGACGGTGGGTATTTAGGAGGGTTGTTCCAAGAACTACGACCGAAAGGAGATATAGCTTCGCGCTATCACTCTCCTCCGCTCGCTTGTGACGTTTTTTCGAATTGGGAGCATAACGTGAAGTAGGATCGATTATTTGGTTTATGTCGTCTCTCTCAATTGTCGTTAAAAGTAAATTGTGATTAATTTTTGATAAAACAAAAAAAAACTTAGGTACTTTTCTTTTTGAATTTTCTATTTTGTGCATGCGCACTCGATCCTCAATCTAGTTATCCAAATTTGCCTCAATCTAGAGCTACCCAGTTAATGTTGACCTCTTCGTATCGAATACCAGTTCAGATAAGCCCACAAGAAAATTCCCAATGGCCGATAAATCTGAACTATGGCTCATTGCTTGAGGCACCACCAGGGTTACGAGGATGCAATCGTTGTCGGAAATAACCGCGGATTAACTTCGAGATCAAGCATGGATACTAATTCTTGTTCTAAACAAACATTTCTTTGGACACGTTAGGATAGACCCAACATGCTCATAATCGTTATTTCAACAACGATCACTTTCTTACGATGAAGTTTCCAACCCCCATTCACGAGTACGTCGGTTAAGCTATTGCTTTTCCATTTTCATCGTAGGGAGAAGCCAGATTTTTTTTTTTTTTTTGTTTTTTTTTTTTATTTTTTTTTTGGCTTTTTTTGCTTTTTTTTTTGCTCGAAATGAACCCCTCGATCGATAGTTACATGGGTAGATCTTGTTTCAAAATTCATCAACAAATTTTTTCCTCCACTTCTATAACAACCAAATCTTCGAAATCAAAATTACGAGATTTTCAACTAAAATTCGACGACGTTTTATGAAGCTTGGGAATCGGTTTCAATGATCTTCTTAGGGCATGCCAAAATAACGGGTTTTAAGAATTGCATCAAATCGATACATTCTACTATGCCTTAAACACTAATGCATCAAGACTTATTGAACTCCGCTGAGAGTGGTAATTTTTTGGATAAGATGCCTAGAGATTGCCTTAAAATTTTCGAAAGCCATAATCCAAAGTTAGTCAATCTCGAAGCAAGGACAGTCATTGCCAAAGTAGTACGAGCTATTCACCCCAGCGTTTCATCGATGTTGCCGAATTAAAAGATTTGGTTAGGGCGGGCATTGCTCCTAGGTAAAGAAAATCAAGCTCCCGCTCCCTTTAAAGCAATCGAGCAAGTTGTGTAACTTGCAGGAGGTGCTCATTCTTATTCAACAATGTCCCGCACCAGTGGCAACAAGTTCCACGATTAATATCCAAGAATATTGTGTTCACAAGCCGCGCGGACTTATTTTAATCAGGATATACCGGTATCCGGACCTCGATGTTGTCTAATCAAATTCGTCCTCCCGGTTGTTCTCCGTGCCAAAATCATCATTACAATCAAAACGTTTCAATCAGGAAAATAAACTTCAATCAAAACCGAGTGGGAAATACAACCAAAAACAGGGGTTATAATTTCAATTAAAGGACCAATTTATCAACCCCAAGTTAATTCAACCCCCGTTTTTGCAAGCACCAATCATCAAGTCCGGTTCCACAAGTCCAGGTGTGTCTATGCTCGATTTCGATAGCTACGTCAAAGCAATCGTCGCAATCATGAAAATATACTCAAAATCAATTAACCAACTTGGCTCAGTCAGGGCAAAACCACACAAAAATAAAAATTGATGGGAATGCAAAATCAATTTGGACAATATAGCCAATAGTGCTTTCCAAGATGGTAGTTTCCAAACCGCTTCCACTTAGGGTCGGGAATCTCTCCGGGTAACCAACGTTACCAACCCTAAAGAAGATTTTGAAGGTATCACCCACCCGAAGCTGTGTTACTACTCAAGGACACAACGATTCTCTACCACTTCTACTTTCAATGAACGTGATAACGAGTCACAAAAGGAACGATGCCTCGACTAACAACGGAAGCACCAATGTCGTCCAACCCCGGTTGTGCATGTCAATCTCGAAATCAAATCTCCAAGCCTGATGTTGAATCCGTTAGTGCTCCAAAGGTGTCAATCCCATTTCCTTCGAGAAGAAACGATGAAAAAAGCCGTGAAAAAGCTAACGAACAAATTGAGAAATTCTATGAAATCTTCAAAGATATGAATTTCGAAATTAGCTTTTTGGATGATTTGACTATTATGCCTAAATTCGCCTCAACTTTAAAAACCTTAATCGGAAAACAAAGAGAAATTGAGTGAAATGGCAATTGAACGGAACACTTGCTCGGGGTCATCCTTCACATGTTGCCTAGAAAACTTGGAGTCCCCGGAAGATTCCTTTCCCATTGTGATTTTTTTGCTAGCATTAACACATGCATTGCCTTGGCTGATCTCGGTGCATGCATCATTTCAATATGCCATATTCCGTGTGGAAAGGATCTCTCTCTTTCCGAGCTTAAACCAACATGCAGACGTGAGCTAGCGGACCATTCAATCACTACACAATCGGTATAGCCAAAAGGACGTCCGTGTGTTGGTGGGAAAGTTCCAATTTCAGCCGATTTTGTGGTTATTGAATTTGAGCCGACCCCGAGTACTCTATTTCTACGGGAGTGTTTTCTGAAAACTAGTCGGGCATTTAATCGATGTGTACGAGGGAGATTTTACCCTTCGTGTTGGCAAAGTGCCATAACTTTACAACCTAGATCAAACTTTCGAGGGTACACGGCAAATTTCAATATATGACGGCAAACGGATTGCGTCATTGATTATGGCTAGGAAGTATACTCGCAAGAGGTCTTAGGGTTTTTCTGAATCGTAGGTACGAAATCCTTCTCGTGGCTTTGATCCTATTGTTGCTAATTCATCTCCGACCATAACTATTTGGAGAGTGACCTTTCTATGTTCGAGGAAGAAATGGCTTTTCTTGCTTCGAGATGTATAAACTTCACGCGAAGTTGATCCGGACTTATTTGATCCGGCGGGGACATTCTCATCCTAGAAGCATTCTTGAACAATGAACATCGACTCCTTTTCCAAATCAAGAGATGTTCTCCAGAAACCCAAGAAGAAAATCAAAAATTTGTGAAGCCAAAACTTTAAATCTTCGGATTGATGACCGACAGAGGTTGAACTACAAAGACTTACCTTTCCCCTCTTGAATAAGCATTCTTAGAAGTTGACAAACAGTTACCAGTAATCATTGCTAAAGAATTAAGTTTGGGGTGAGAAGAGCCGATCTGATAAGGTTTCTTAAGTCCCACAAGCGAGCCATTGCGGGGGGGTGCCCGGGGGGGAGAAGGGTGTTTTGGGGGGGGGGGGCGGGGTGTTGGTAATTATCCGACATTCTGGGTATTATTCCCCGAATTTTGTACCCACAAATTCTAATGGAAGGGACTCTAAACCTGCAGTTCAGCATCAGAGATAGGTTTAATCCAAAAAATCCGATGTCATCAGAATGATAGTTGAAAAACTTCTTGACGCGGATTGATTTACCCAATCTCGATAGTCCTAGGTCAGCCCGATAACATTGTGTGCCCAAAAAGGGTGGATTTACCGTTGTTCAAATGAATAAAATGAGTTGTTCACCAATCGATTGATTACCGGGTGGCGGGTTTGCATTGAATACGCAAGTTAAATGAAGCTCCGTAATGAACACTTTACACTCCCGATTAGGATCAAATGCTCGAGAGATTAGCGGGAAACGAGTACTATTGTTTCTTGATGGATTCTCCGGGTATTCCAAAATTCCTTTGACCTGTGATCAACGAAAAGACCAAATTTACTTGTCCCTAGGAATGTTCGCCTACCGTCGCATGCCTTGCGCTTATGCAATGCAAAGGGCTGCTTCCAAAGGTGTATGTTGCCATCTTTCACGGACATGGTTGGAAGACAATGGAAGTCTTCATGGGATGACTTCTCGTTCTTTGGGAATTCATTTGAATATTCCTCTCCCTTCTTGAAGAAAATTGTTGCAAAGATGTGAAGACACCATTTGTGTCTTAACTGGGAGGAAGGAGCCATTTTTGGTCAAATGAGTGCATTTGTCCTCGGCCATAAAATTTTCTAAAATTGGGTATTGAGGTTGCAAGCCAAAATAGATGTCTTTGCATATTTAACCTATCCCACACAGTCAAAGGAGTTAGGAGTTTTCTTGGGTAATGCGGTTTTACCGGAGATATCATAAAAGATTTTTCCAAATATCACGACCAATGACTCACTTCTCGAATAAAGAATACTCCATTTCATCTTCTCTAATGAATGCATCAGCTTTCCAAAGTTATAAGAATAAATTACGGAAGTCTCGATTCTTGATTGCCAAACTGGGATCGACCCATTCGAATTAGTGGATGCAAGTGATTACGCAATAGGGGCAGTTTTGGGGAACGTATGAAAAAAACTCTTTCGGCCTATCCATTTGGTACTAGCAAGACAATGGCCGAGGCTGAATTCTAATTACCACCACGACGGAAAAGGGAAATTGTTAGCCGTGGTGTATGCATTGAATAATTTCCGGTCTTAATCTTATCATGAACACAAAAAACATAGTGCATCGGACCATTCCTGCTCCTCAAGTATCTCTTTGCTAAAAGGATGCTAAAGCGAGATTGCTCCGATGGGTTCTCATCCTCCAAGAATTTTGGACGTTATAGTTCTTGAAAAAAAGGAAGCGAGATACCTCGCAGCAGATCATCTGTCAAGATTAGAAACCCGTATGAAAACGGTTCTCGGACCCTAAGAGGATTAATGAAAAAATTTCCTCTCGAGAGTTAAGTATGGTGACTTTTCGTGTGGATTATTTACCCCGTGGTTTGCTGACTTTTGTTAAATTACCATGCGGGTAACTTCGTTGATAGGGCATGGTAACCTACAGAAAAATAAGTTCTTAAGGACGTGTTCATTATTTTTGGGATGACCCCTTCTTGTTTAAAATTTGTGCGGATCAAGTGATCAGGCGATGTGTGCACGGCAAGGAAGCTCTGACATTCTCGAGGCTTGCCACTATGGACCCTCCGGGGGACACTCTTGTGCAAACCTACGCCAAAGATCTTTTCTGGCTTCTTTTGGCCCACCATTTACAAGGATGCCCACGAGTTTGTCAAAAACTGTGACTCGTGCCAACGACAAGGAAAAACTTCGCAACGGGATGAGATGCCTCAAAACTCCATCCAAGTTTGTGAAATCTTTGACGTTTGGGGCATTGACTTTATGGGCCCGTTCCCGTCTTCACGAGGGAACAAATATATTCTCGTGGCCGTTGACTACTTGTCAAAATGGGTTGAAGCGAAAGCGCTCCCCACCAATGATGCCAGAGTCGTTTGCAAATTCCTAAAATCTCTCTTCGCCAGATTTGGTGCCCCTCGAGCTATCATAAGTGATCGCGGAACTCATTTCTGCAATGACCAATTTGCAAAGGTCATGCAGAAATATGGAGTCACTCACCGTCTCTCCATCGCGTATCATCCACAAACAAGTGGGCAAGTCTCGAACGGTGTCAAATCGTTGCTTTGAAAACGTATCTGAAAGGACCAAGGTGAAAACCGTGCGTCATGGTCGGACATACTAGTTGATGCAACTATAGGCCTTCCGCACCAAACTTACAAAATGCATGGGTTTTAATCCCTTACAGCTTGTGTATGGAAAGCATGCCATCTTACCGATCGGGCTTGAGCTAAAGGCATATTGGGCATTGAAAACAAGCAAACTTTGATCTTTATACTGTGTTTAGATCACCGGAAAGTTTCAACATCAATGAAAACTTAACCGATACTTGTGATCATGCCTATGAGAACTCATTGATCTATATGGTAAAAACAAAGAGAATCCATGACTCCATGATCCAAAAATGGGTGTTCACGTCGGTGATAGAGTCTCCTATTTAATTTCTAGATTGAAGATTTTCTCGGGCAAACATTAATTCCATTGGGTGCTGGGAACATTCACCATCAATCATGTCCTTTACTTACGGCACTGTTGAGCTATCTCAAGCCAACGGGCCGAATTTCAAAGTGAATGGTCATCGTGTTAAGCACTACTTTGGAGGGGACGTACCACAATTGGTAGTCCCGGATCTCCAAACCTTCCCCATGGACCAGTGATTGCGGGGAATTAGGTCAAGCTAAGTGACCTTAAACAAGCGCTTCGTGGGAGGCAACCCATGCTTATCCGTAGTTGTATGTATGAAATTAGTGTTGGTTGTGGTGTGTGATTCGCCATGTCTTAGATATCACCAGTGTTTCGTGTTGTTGTTGTTTATGCCAGGATTTGCCCGGATTGTGAAGGCTCTCGTGTTCTCGGTTTTGTCTATTCGATCACTCGAGCTTCAAATCCTCAGCTTCATTTTGGGAATCCCGATATCCTAATCTAATCGACTAACGTTTTATCATTTGGCATACTTCATAAACGGCCTTAGGATAACCGCAAAAAACCCTAGTACCTTCAAAAAACATCGAGGACGATGTTTATATTAGTTTGGGGGGGTATCTTCGCTTTGATTTGTTGACATGCAGCATTGTTACCACGTATTCTTGTTTTGTCACCCATAAATTTTTGCAAAATACCAACAAAAAATAATGAAAAAATTTAAAAAAATTTTCAAAAATTAAATAAGTGGTTTTGTTCACATGTTTGACTTTTTCATTTGGTTGAATAAAATAATTTTTGACTCGATCGGGCCGTATTGAGCCTAGCTAGTTCCTCAGGCGAGCTTTCACGAATCTATTGCTTTGAAGTTTTTAAAAGGTGATGAAACAAGAAATGATAGAGTTAAAATATAAGTTTTGTGTTAAGCAAGATTTGTCTCAAAACTTATATGAATAACTTGTGTTCTTTCTTCTTCATAAGCTTCTTTTCCACCTAATTATATGTGCTTGTTCAACTAAGTTAATCAAGGTCTTTCAGAAAAAGCTTCTAAATTTGTAACTTGATTCTTTAAAAAGCAGGTTTTGAAAGATTTTTATAAAAAATGCCAAAGAAGCATGAATAAAGTATGAATGCAAAAATGACGAATATTGTCAATTAAGCCAAGAAGCATAAATTTTGTCATTATGGAACTAGTATAAGATGTGTCGTGATATCCCTATCCGCTAACCACGCGGTGGGGGTTAAACTAAGCGTCTTTACTTCTAGGATTTGGTGTGTTGTGATATCTCACTTGGAGAAGGTCTAGGTGAGGGTTCAAACTAAGACACGAATCCTTAGCCATATTAGGAAGGAAGGTGTTGATGTGATTACCCACTTCGCTAGCAACAGGGTGGTGTTCAAACTAAGAACCCACCGGTCATTGGTTGTGATATCATACTAAGGGAGCGAGGCCTAGGTAGGTGTTCAAACTAAGCATACATTCCTAGATTCTAAGACTTATGGAAAATGATAATATGTTGCAAAAAGTTCTATGGTTTAAAATCAAGTTACAAGTACATAATAAGTTGTAGCTTTGAGTCGTGATTATCTTGAAATTATGTCTATGAAAATTATGTTGATTATGGTTGAGTAAGAACGAGGCACACAACATTCAAATCATATATCCATTGTTGGGAGTAAAAGTCACAAGTCATAAGTATGAGGGCTTAACACTCTAAACAATATATCGACAATGATCTAGTTTTAATTGCTTAGCTTGATTGTAAAAATGGGGACGATAAAACTTATACCGGTAAGGACGTCCGTGGATTATTCTACGAACGTTTCTCATTCTATGATCCCATTGTTGATAAATAAAGGAAGTCAAACGTGTATGAAAAAATGAAAAATCCAAAAAAAAAATTAGAGTAGTTGTGTAAATATAAAAATTGGTGAGAACCGGGACTTGTCGAGGCTATTGATTCTTTTATTCCCTTTGATAAACGCCTGGCTACTTTTCCAAGTTATTAGTCGAGGGGATTTGATTTTGGATTCTCGAGTGCTTAACTCTCATTGCATTGCGTGGAAACGCAACATTTAGTTTGTGGGATTTTGGTATGTGCTTAATTACACTACCTTTATAACTTTAAAAACGTGCTAAAATAACCAAAAACGGACTCAAAATGCCAAATATATGCTTGTTTTTTGTAATTGTGTTGTGCAGGAACGGATATCTCACAAAAAGACGAAAAACCAAGCAAAAAGCGACAAAACCGGACACGGGATGGAAAAGTGTGTGAAGACGAAGCCCAATCAAAGTCAAGTTAACTCCGAGAAGAAAAAGCAAAGAAAAATATAACTTGAGGGGTCAAAAATGACCATAACCCTATGTTATCATTATTAAGGAAAATCAAAGACAGGGATGATTATGACAATTTTGGGAAATACATTTATAAAAGAAAGAATGGGGAAAAGAGAATTGAAAGAAGAAGATGTGAAGGGGCTTTCTTGTACACATACCAAATTACACCTTAATTTTAATCTTCAACCTCCCTACTGTCACAATACCAACTTGTATATACCTTTTCCCAATCTTCCCGCCAATACCAAAACCAGCCAGCACCCTGTTTTGCTCCTATACTTCTACCCTGCAACACTCCATCAACCACTTGACAAAACCTTCCCACTCACCCCCCATGGCCACAATGCCAAGTTGGCAATCCAAGGGCATTTTCGATCCAAGGGTTGAGAGAGAATACAAGGAAATTAAGGGCCAGGATATATGTGAGGTTTTTACTAACAAACAACTAGCACAAGAAGCTTATACTCAGCAAACAAACACATGTCAAGCTCAAACAAAGAAAAGTCAATGAAAGTGTCAAAAGAAGACTTTCAGCTGTTTTTACCTTTTTCTTTGTATAAATAGGGCTAGTGAGCCATGTAAGGCAGTGTGTAATTTTTAGTTTTTAATATAAAAAAAAAACTTTTTCCTTTCTGCAATTTGTAAAAGTCCTAAGTTTAATGAAATTTCAGTTTGTTTTGCAATTCGTGTTCAAGTTTTACATTACCTTAAGTTTGTTTTAAAGCTACTCATAAGCTCTGAAGAGTCTCTAAGATCTTTATTTGAGCTAAATAAGTGTTAACTAAGTTAATTCTGCAAACATTTAATAACATGATTTACCATTGCATTTGAATTGTGAAAGCAGTTTGGAAGTTGGTTGTATTGGAAAAACAAATGGACTATACCCTAGCTTATTATTAAGCTAGGGAGTTATAGTTGCCCTTTTGGGTTTCTTGTTTAGCTAGAGGTTCTTTGTAGGTCTCTTATTTAATTCTTGCACTTTTCTTTAAGTTACTGTAGCTTTGCTTTTTATTGTTTATTTCTGTATATCTTGCTTAATAGTATTAAGTTATGCTTTAATTTTCATTGGTTTAGATTTTGTATTCATAATTATTTACTTGTTCTTTCTAATATGTCATTTTTAGCTAAAATTGCTTTTGCTTATTCAGCTTATCTACAGTGTGCTCATTTATGTTGGAAATGTTCATTAGTGCTTAATATGTTCTTATAATCATTTGTCTTAAAAATTTGGCGTAATTCTCTAAATTAGTTTTAAAAATGGATTTCTTGAATCTTAAAGGGGTGTATGGGTCAAGGCTAAAATGGTCATTTTGGCTATTGAATGGGTCGTGGTCATTTTGATTAATTTCATTTAGCTATATTTAGGTCTTATTAAGCTGTTTAATAAAGTTTTTATTTGTTGAAATTTCAATTCCAAGTTTATATTAGCTTATTTGTGATCTGTTGAAATGTCGCTTAAGTAGATTGTGACTTTATTTTTGAATTTTGCGTAAGTAGTTTAAGCTTGTGTGCATATTAATTTTAATGTGTTTATAATGCATTGGGGTAAGTGTTGATTGTATGTGCAAAATGGGTTTTAAAGTTTAAGTTAGAATCTGCATGAGTTTTATTACATAGGGATTATTTGCTTTTCATAAAGCTCATCTTTTTTTCAGAAGATAAACTTAATTGTTTAAAAGATTTATTAATATCTTTATTTGTTCTTATCCTTTGTAAACCTAATATCTCTAGTGTATAAAGAGATATAGGTCGTATAGTTTTCTGTGTGTCAAGATGTAAACACCAGGAAAGTGTGTGTGTTCTAGGCGTCAAGTCTCATTGTAGACGCCTAAGTTGTTTGTGTTTTAACCCCAAGATCAATGTTTCATTGATCCTGTTAGATTAGGTAACCATTCTACAGTTGATTGTGTAGAATTGGAGCTTGTAGTAGTCATTATAGAGAAGATAATGAGGAAAAACCTTGTTGAATAACTTTGGTCATTATACTATTTCCGCTATGCATATATTCTATATTCATTGTTATTATCCTAGATAAAAGTTCTAATCAAACTGAGCTTACAACGATCTAAGGAGTTATTCAAACTCCACAATCTGTTTTTGGTAGGACACTTTTGTGATGGAGATCTCGAAGTAGCCTTTTGTTTTTATACTTTCTATGTTCCGAATTTAGAGGATGAAGATTTTCTTACCGGTTCTCGTGATTCCAATCTTTACACCATCTCCATTTTTAAATTGGTGGCTTCTTCTCCACTATGCTTAATGTCCAAAGCCACATCAACAAAATCATAGTTATGGCATTGAAGACTCTCTCATTTGAATTTTGGTACCATTAATCATCTCAAGGAAAAAGATCTAGTTGATGGGCTACCGAAGTTTAAGTTTGATAAAGATCACTTATGTTTAGCATGTGAGCAAGGAAAAAGCAAGGAAGTTTCTTTCCCACCTAAATTGGTTCCAAGTATAGAATCCAAACTTGAATTGCTTCATATGGATTTATGTGGGCCAATAAGGGTAGCAAGTATCAATGGCAAGAGATATATTCTGGTTATTATAGATGATTTTTCTCTATACACATGGATATTCTTTCTTCACACCAAAGATGAGGCTCCTGATGTGATCATCAATTTCATTACTCAGATCCAATGGTCCCTGCAGGCTCAAGTCCTGAAAATCTGGCCTGATAATGGAACTGAGTTCAAAAATGAGAAATTGCGAATGTTTTATGCAAAGTTACGCATTACTCATAACACCTCGACTGTTAGAACGCCTTAGCAAAACGGTGTTGTTGAACGAAGAAATCATACACTAGTCGAGGTTGCTCGTACAATGCTTATCTTTTCAAAGACTCCTGAATTTCTTTAGGCCAAAGCTATTGCTACTACTTGATTTACTCAGAATCGCTCTCTTGTATACACACGGTACAATAAGACTACTTATGAGATGATCCAAGGCAGAAAATCTAATGTTCAATACTTTCATATGTTCGAATCTCTTTGTTATCCAACAAATGATCGTGATGATCCTGGGAAAATGAAACCGAAGGCTGACATTGGTATCTTTATTGGCTATTCTGAGTCATCAAGAGGGTTTCGTATCTATAACTGCCGAACCAAAAAGATAATGGAAACCATACATGTAAAATTTGATGAGCTCACAGCGATGCCTTCTTAATGCAACAATTCAGGACCCAGTTTTAACTGCTTGAATTTTCAAGATTCATTAGAAGATTCTCAATCAATATCGTCCAGAGAAGACTTGGAAAATTTGTTTGATCTTTTGTATGAAGAATACTATGCGATGAGCACTCTAGAAGTGTCAAATGCTTCCACTGCAAATACTGTTCCTAACAAAGACACTCCTTCATCTTCTTCAATTGTCGTTGAAGAAAATGAGGCTCCTCAGATAATAACTTCATCAAAAGAACCAATTGCTAATGAGAATGCCAATGAACCAGTTCAAGAAAATGTTGCAGCATTTGATGAAAATGTTTTCTACAATCCATTTTATACTCCTGTGTTAGAAGAAGTCGAGTTATCTTCAACATTTCAGGATCCATTAAATATGCACGAGTTCTACCAAAAACATCGTTCTACTAATTTATGGACTAAGAATCATAAAATTAAACAAGTGATTGGTGACCCCTCTAAGCGTGTAATGACAAGATGTAGACTTTACACAGACGCTGAAATGTGCATGTACGCGTTAACAGTAAGTACTACCAAACCAAAAAACATCAAGGAGGCTATGCCCGATCACAGCTAGATAGAATCCATGCAAAATAAGCTCAATCAGTTCAAACGCCTTGATGTTTGGGAACTTGTCGAACGCCCTATTGGCAAAAACATAATAACAGTCAAATGGATCAGGAAAAACAAGTCTGATACTGAAAACATGGTTATTCAGAACAAGTCTCGTTTAGTTGCCAAGGGTTATGGTCAAGAAGAGGGTATTGATTTTGAGGAATCTTTTGCACCAGTTGCAAGACTCGAAGCTGTCAAAATCTTTGTGGCGTGCGCGGCTTACAAGAACTTTCCTATCTACCAGGTAGATGTCAAGACGGCATTCCTGAACGGTTCATTGAAAGAAGAAGTTTTTGTAAGTCATCATGTCGGTTTTTTAGATCCAGACTTTCCTAATCAAGTAGATCGTCTTAAGAAAGCTCTGTATGGTCTTAAACAAGCCCCGAGAGGTATGACAAGCTTTCCTCATTCTTAATCGAACACCATTTCACAAAAGGTATTGTCGATCTAACATTGTTCACAAGAAGGCACAGGGATAAAATTTTACTTGTTCAAATCTATGTCGATAACATAATTTTTAGGTCAACAAATCATGTGTTTTCAAATAGATTTGCAAAACTTATGAAAGATAATTTTGAAATGTCAATGATGGGTGAAATGAAGTTCTTTCTAGGACTTCAGGTTCATCAATCCCCCCAAAGAATCTTTATATGTCAATCACAATATACTTTGGATCTTCTTAAGAAACATGAGATGGAAAAATGTGATTCAATTAGTACACCAGTGGCTACTGCCAAATGAGATTCAGATTTACAGGGTACCCAAGTCGATCAAACAAAATATCAAAGTATGATTGGAGGACTCATGTAACTCACGGTTAGTCGACCAGACATTGCCTTTGCATTTGTATGTGCGCGTTATTAGGAACGCCCAACTACAAAACACCTTAAAGAGGTTAAACAGATCTTTCGATATCTAAGACAAACCAATAACATGGGTCGATGGTACTTGAAGGACTCTGGATTTGAACTAATTACATATTCAGACCATGCAAGGTGTAATGATGATTGTAAAAGCACATAAGGAGGCATACAATTTCTGGGAGATAAGCTAGTCATTTGGTCATCTAAAAAGCAAGATTGTACATCAATGCCCACTGCAGAAGCTGAGTACGTATCTTTGTCTGCATGCTGTGCACAAGTCATTTGGATGAGGATGCAACTACTTGACTATGGATTTTGTTACAACAAGATTCCCACGTACTGTGATTCAAAAAGTGCAATTGCTATCTCATGCAATCTGGTACAACGTTCTCGTACAAAGCATATTAACATCCGATATCATTTTATCAAAGAACAAGTTGAAAAAGGTACAATTTAACTTTACTTTGTTAGGACGGAATACCAACTTGCTGATCTATTTACGAGAGCCCTTCCCAAAGAAAGGTTTGAGTACTTAATTCACAGGTTTGGTATGCGATGTATGACTCCAATTGAGTTGGAACGTCTGGCAAAGTTATCTTCTTGAATGAAAGATCATACATCAAAAACGTTTGTAAATACATTAAAAAACAAAATATAAATTAAAAAAAACAAACACATCAAAAATATTTTGTGTCTTTTAAAAAAAATAAAAAACAAATAAAAACTGGAAAAATACAAAAACATAATTTATTTATGCAAACACATATCTTCTTTGTTTTATCAGTTTCATGATATTGATTTTTTTTTTATAAAAGTGGTTCTTTAAATGCAAAGGAATATATCATGAACTGAAGGGGAGTTATTCATTCATAAAAATGAATTGTCATTGCTAAAATATATGTTTTTTAATCATTTCCATTCACAAAAGAAAATCATCTTTGAAAAAAAATCAAGTGTGCAAAGAACTGCAAGAATAACAATCTCTTGAATAAGTTCTTTAATTAGATATTTATTCATAGGGGAGTTATAATTTTTTTTATTTATGATAGGTGTAAAATCCAAAAACACAGTAAAAATGGCAAAGAAATGCTTGTTTTTGTGTTTTGTGTGTGCATGTACGGATAAGACAAAAATCACAAGAAAACCATCAAAAACGGGCAAACATGGGCACGAGGAACGAAAGAGCACAAAAGAAGCCTGGAAATCAAGCCAAAGTCAAAAAGTCAACCTTGGTAAACTCTTAGTCAACTCAGTCAAACCATAAAAAGCCAAAGTTACAAATCTAGTCCCTCAAGTTTCCAAAGTTACACAAATGGTCCTTGAAGTCTAAATGGGCCCATGATCCCTAAAAACCTCACCCGGATCCAAAGCCCTAAAACAAAAGCCCAATTCCTAAAAGCCCAAAACCCTTTTATAACACCACAGGGACCATTTCTGCCATTATTAAAAGCCATTTTACACTACACTTTTTCTATACACAAACATAAGGACCAAAATTGTCAATTCCCCAAAGCTTAAAATTCTTTTACCCGTTTTCAGTTATAAAAAGGCGCCAAGAACAGTTTTACTGTTCACCATGTCTCCCAACATAACTACGGGTCAAATCAAAGGGATTTTATTAATTAAGGGTTAAATAAGTCAATTCAAGCAAGCTAGTACAAGATAGCAAGGTTTAATCGTCATTTCAAGCATCCTAATGGTCAAGGCAAGCAAGGAGTCACACGTAGGATTGAGTAAAAGCACAAGAAGAATGGAAATTTACATAGGGATTACTCTCAGAAGTAACACAAGCTGTCACATCATGGATTGCCCCGTTGGCAATCCGTGTGTGCACAAACTTGATCAAACGGCCAAGATTAAAGCTCCAATGATTGGGAAAATAGATGGCTATGATTGGCAGGAGCGTGTAGAGCAAGGAAGACCTAGAAGGTTCAGAAAAGGGCTATAAATAGCACACACTTTTCACACACACATTATGTAGTTTTTAGCTCTTTAATTTTCAGCTTAATTTTTAGTGTAGTTTATGTAACTTCTTTTAAGCTTTTGTATTTTTTTTTCAAAGTATTGTAAGCAAGTTTTTTTTAATGAAATTAAGTTTTATTCTATCATAAGCTTTTGTTACTCATCTTCCCTTTTCAATTGATAAGTTTTTGTCTCATAAGCTCATAATAAGCTCAATAGCTCTCATAAGTCTTTAAGCTTATGATTGAGCTTAAACATACCTTAATTACACCTTAAATCTAAAATCAGGAATAAACCTTAACTACTTTGGACTTTTAAAGCTTTTGGAAGAGAAGCCTATCATGGAAGGGCTTCTATGGACTTTACTAGCTTATCCTTATGGGTAAGCTAGAGCTTGTAGCTGCTTAATTGAACTTAGCTTCTGTTTAGCTGAAGCTTAAAGTAAGTTTTTAGTTAATTTCTTATGTTCTTTAATATTTAGTTCAATTAGTGCTTATTAGTATAGATTTGCTTAATTGCTTAAACTAGTTGCTTATTTGTGCTTTTTATCATCTCTATGTGCTTATTAGTTAACGTTCTTAATCTATTTTTAGCTCATTAGTTATAGATCTTAGATTCTCAAATTTTGTCTAAAAAATCATAAAAAACCAAAAATAAAAATAGCCGAAAAAAACCAAAAATATAGTTAATATAGCTTGTAGACTTAGATATTCAGCTTAGAAGTTGAAGAAGTTATGTTTGCTAGGATTGTTTTAAGGCAATTAATATCTGGAAATAAGGATTAGCTATTTAGATTATCATTTCATGAACTTAAGTGAAAACTATTAGAATTAAGGGAGTGTTTGGTTTAGTAGAGTTTGACTTCTTAAAGTCAAACTTAATTGTGAAATTCATTTGAGAAAAGTTTCAATTCACTTCAAACTAGTAGTTAAATAGTTTTCATAAGTTAGTTTTCAAAATTTAATAAGTTTGAGCTTATTTTACTTGGCTGTGCACCAGGGTACTATTTTCCTTTTTCTAGCTTGTGAAAATTTTATCCTAGCCATTTTAGATTTTGTTTGTGCTTGCATTATGTTTAGATACAACCATTTAGTGTGTCTAGTACAGAGGAAAGCACCAAGGTATCCTGCATTGGGGTTTTGGTCCCTTGGGCATTTGCACTAGCAGTAGTAACTATAGTTACTACTGCTGTCCTTTTTAGCCTAATTTCAACTAATTGTTTGTAGTAATCATTAGCTTAAACTCAAATAGCTTAAAGTTAACATATAGATTAGCATAGATTAAGATTTACTTTTCATTTCTCTAGCATAATTACTTAGGATAATCTAGTTTAAAAAGTCATGAAAATCTCATAAATACCAAAAACAGTAGTAACTTAGATTAGCTTTTATAAACTTAGCTTATTAGACATGTTTTTATTACTTGAACTCATAGCTTATAAGTGGTTAGTTAATACTCTATAAGCTCAGCTTCTGTCTTGGCTTATTGAGTATTAGAGTTTGTCTTATTTTTGAACTTTTTGAGTTACCTTCTTAGTTTAGCTTTTTAATTTCCTATTTCAGTTAGCTTAATGTGTTTTCAGCTCAAGTAGCTTCTATTTTTTAGCTTGTAGACATCATAAGCTTCATAGGTTAGCTTTTAGTTTGTAATTTAAGCTTATATTAAAGTATGTGCAAAGCTTTTAGTAAAAATAAGCAAAAGTGAGCTCAAAAGCTCACTTTCTGTTGACAGTTGCTTTCAAAAGCTTTTAAGAGCTTATTTTTGGTTTAGAGCTTATGTTGCTTTCATTAAAGTTGCTCACATTAGCTTGTTTTACAACTTTTGTTCTTTGAGTTTTGAAAAATAAAAAAAAGTGCAAAAAGGGGTGTCTGCCAACCTCGAACCCGTGACCTCTAGTATACAAGCCCAACGTGTTAACCAAGTGTGCTACATTAGCTCATCCGTCCACTTCCCTTTCCATTTTAACTTTAAACACGTTTTCTTTTCTTTTTCTTAAATATAAGCCGTAGCTAAATAAGCTGTTTTCACAGCTTATTTGATAAGCTGAGCTTCTCCTTTTATTTTTCTAGTGATCTTTATTGCATCTTAGATTTTTCCTAAATTTTTCACAATTTTTCATTAATTAGTTTAATTTCTAGGATTTTTCGAAAGTTTAAATTTTAGAAAATTCATAAAAAATAGAAAAAAGTTTCAGAAAAATACAAAAAAATAGTTTTTAGTATTAGAATAAATACTTTTAGGTTTACATTCAGAAAAATCATTTTCAACACTTTTAGATTTTAATTTTCATTTTTAAGCCTTTATTTTTAATTTTAAAAATAGGATTTTAATTTTAAAAATAGTTAAAAATAGTTTTCTGAGTTTTTAAGTTACTTTAGACTTTTCTAAGTTTAAAAATCATTTTTCTTAATTTTTAGGACTTAATTTGCTATTTTTTAGGATTTAATTAGATTAAAATAGTTTTTAATTCATAATAAATTCAAAAATAATCAAAAAAATATTTTTCTTTTTCTTAAAATTTTCTTTTGTCCTAATTTAGGTTTAGAAATTTAGTTTGCATTTTTAGGAGTTAATTTTAGTGTATTTGCTTATTTGTCGCGTTTTATTTGCTTCCGTTTAGATTAGTTTAAGTGTTATTACTTTTGCAAAAATTCCCAATCGACACAGAAAGATTTCAAAAACTTGCCATTATGTGTCACCTATACAAAATTACTGAGGCTCACCTTAAGAAGCAATTTTAAATGAGCTGACCGTGAAGTAAGTAGATTATTGTTTAAGTTGTCCTCTCTCTTTTCGTTTTTTTTTTTTCCGTAAATAAAATATGTTGTTAAAAAATTGAAAAACCAAAATATCTCCTTAAACGCACTTTTTATTTAATCTTATTCATTTATTTTAATATCTTAAGGCACTCATCGTTTGAAACCCCTCTTCTCGATTAAGGAATGCTTGTCTTGTGGAAGTTTGTACACTAGAGAATGTTGTTCAATAGGAAGTCTTGAGAACACGATTCTTGTACCCCCGAACCCGAACTTCTTGCGTGTTGGCAAAGCTGTGGAACCGAGCATCTTGCACGCGGAATGAATAACGTTAATGGTCCGTATTGTCGTGGATGTGCTCTTTTATGAAAGAAATTCGAGGAAGATTTGCTTACATATTGTGTTGAAAATGGAATTTTCCAAGACTCTCAAGATACTTTCGAATCATCTGATGACAATACCAACGTTATTAATGTTCTTTAAGAGCCAATCGTTGTCAATCAAAACCCCGGTGATACATCATCGCAAGGTCCTTCCACTATTAAACCAAAATTTTGATTGTTACGAGTGCGATGATTCATTAGATGGAATTTTTTGTCAACAATGCATTTGCAAGTTTTGTGGGAAATGTGCTTATTACGGTTATAATTGTCCACCAAAAGTTCCGATTATCTCTAATCCAGAACAATGCAATCCAACCATTAATGAGCTCCCACAGTTTTTGCCAAGTGTTCATCCTACATGCAATTATGAAGATGAGAATTCATTCATTTATGATTCCAAACCTCATTCTTTCAATGTTTCTCCAAGTATTCTCACCTACCATCCACAACTCTAGTTTGAGAATTACTTGTGTGAGTTATGTGGAAATAATGCTCATTATGGTTATGATTGTTCACCAAAAAGTACCCCGTTTGCCTTATGAACGGAGCCGTTTACAAGAAAACTTAATGATAATTATTTTCTTTTCAACAAAATTCCCAAAGTTCTTCTCAACAATATCATATTTATTTTGTATTATGGGTGCAAATTAACGTACGGGGGTCTCATGAAACTTTTCAATGTCAACCAATGAATAAGTATTAAGTTGTTAATTTAAAATCTTGCTATGATTCTAATTCTTTTGGTTTTGACCAATTCTAACCCCCACAATATACCGTCAATCATCCTATCTTCAATGCTCAAAATGAGTTTCTCAATCTCAAAACAAGTCTTTATGGAGCAAATGAACATCCTTAAGTGATATTGTTTAGGTCAAACATAATACAAAAAAGGGAGAAGAGAAAGGCGAATTGTGTTAAGAAGCAAAAGCGGCTAAATAGAGGATATGACTATCGAGAATGATGCATGAACCAATTGGTTGATTGATACAAAATTATAAGGAGTATCACGAATGATTTTAGGTTATCAAAGATTTCAAAGTAGGTCGAATGAAGATTGATGAAGAATACGAGAGAGATTGATGATGATAATAATTCGAAAACTTGAAGCAAGATTTTAAAGAATGGGCAGCGAAGTTCAAAAAAAGAGCAAGCTTACAATTAAGATTAGTATTCTGCTGCCCTCGTCACATGCTTATATTCCTATTGTCGACGAGGATTGATTATATTGCCTTAAGTGAGATATTTATTGCTCGATATCTAGACGATCTAAAGCAATCACACCCGACTTATAACCGATCGAGGAGCCAATAACACTCTAAATATGTGGGGACGAGCATCTTAGCAACTATTCCAGAAAATGAATCGGACGAATAATAAAGTCTAATGTCGAGAACCTTGTCCCAGATCCCAAGTGGGATTTCGAGGGTATTTCCGACCGCTACGAATTGAATGGCCTAAATTTGTGATAAAATTGAGTCAGATCTTGTGAATCTTTAGTAACCGTGATACCCTATATCATCTTTTCATTCTGGTCTAAATCGTCCCTATTTATCACGAGGTAGTTCGCCAGTGAACTTGCTAAGATAGCTCCAATTTCATCAGAATTGTTTTGTTTTTGAGAAGATGATTCTTGATCCAAATGATGATACCTCGAGTGAATACTATTTCTTTGAGAACATCAGTATGTTATCAACACCTTCCTATTCAAGGATGAGCATCTGGAGAGACACGATACATACAGAGAGATGAAATGAAGATCAAGAAGAAGAAAGAAGTTTAACGTTAGAAGAAAATTTCTTTCAAATCCAACACTGGTCGCGGTTATCTCACCAATTGTGAGAGTAGAAATTTTATAAAAACGTACCATCGTCCTTTTTTCTAATAACAGAATCTGTGAAAGTTAAACCTACTCTGTATCGTGTGCTCAAGTTCTCCTTCTCCATTTCCTATCCCCAGTCGCGGATAGTGATTCGTTCTTAGAGGAGTCCGATACTTCTCTTTCTTATTTGGATAATTCTTTACCCTTAATTCGAGAATTAGCGATCATCCGAAAGACGAAAAGTGGCAGACCACTAATCATTGCGTAATTACGCTCTTCCCGAGTATGATTCATTTCTTTTTTAGATTGAGCCCGATCAGGGAGGGTTGACTAGTGTTGTTATTTATGATAATTCAAATGATATTCTTTTGGACATTCCTGAGTTTGAATCATTTCACTTTGATCCATCATTTCCTCGTCCTCCTCCAGAACTCACCGATGTGAGAGATTAGCTTAATATTAAGACCGATTACCCAGATAAACATTTTGATTGAGCTTAAATGGAGATGAATGTTTAAACCACTGGGGGCGGTAGAGATTAATTTATGAGCTGACGATTCCTTCACAAGTTTCACTAGAGGACTTTTCTCCTCGTTTTCTCACCTACCTTGAGGTTTCTCCCTTAATTTCCTCCACCAAAAATGAGGATACCATTTTTGACCCCGGCATCTTCACTTAAAGCCGGTAGCATCTCATCGGGATGGAACTTTCATATGATTTAATGTTTGTCCAAACATTAATGAAAGCCCGATTGAGATTTTCTCTTCCATTTACACTCTCCCTAAGGACAAATGAATTCAGGGATCGAGTCGAGCTTGCGACTCGGTGAACAAAAACAAGCCGCTTCGTGGGAGTTCACCCCATGTTTATCCATTTTCTTTCTTCTTTCTATTTTCTAACAAATGTGTTGTGTGTTGAGGCTTGTACTCTTTCGATCTTTAGTTGTTTGTTGTTTGTTGTGATTTTTATAGGATTGAACCAACAATTTTTGAAGCCTCTCGTGTTCGGTGTTGTGTCCCGGTTCACTCGAGCTTCCTATCCTTTGTTTGAATTTAGTTTGGGGAATCCGATATCCTTTCATCTTATCGATTAACGTTTATCTTTGCTTAATTAATAAACGGCTTAGATTTTCGTAGAGACCCGCCTTTAAACATTGAGGACAATGTTTCATTTTAGTTTAGGGAGGGAATCTATCGATTTGATGTTACCTGCTTATTGTTTTAAGTTTTTATTTGTAGGAAAAAATGAAAAAAAAAACATTAGTAGTTGAAAAAATAAAGAAAAATATTAAGTGTTAAGACACGAATGTAGGTTTTCCGTTGGTGAGAATAAGAAGTAATTTTTGACCAGATCGAATGTGTTGAGTTCTAGCTTTTACCCTAACAATTATGATGAATAGTTTGTGCTAGTCTCATGTAGTACTTTAAACAAGCAGTACTTGGAAATCATTAGTAAAAGAAGACTTGTGCAAACTTTAAGTAGATTTTTTAAATATGGCCAAGTTGGATTATATATAGGGCAAAGTATTTTGCTAATCTCTTAATTAGAGGTTTAAATTGCAATAGTTATAAGAGATGATAGTGTTGTATACGAATTAGATTCCCGCCCTAAACAAAGTTTATATAGGAAAACTTAAAGGCTTATAATATAACTGGTGGTTTTTTCTTCCCCGAAGTTTTTTAAAATATTAATTTATACTGTTATCATAATTTTTTATACAAATTAGAGTTTTACTCTAAAAGTCTAATCAACATAATTTAGAAGAAAAACTATATCATGAAGTCATACAATCATTTGTAAATAAGAATTTAAGTTAAGTTATAACTTTGGTTTTCTAAAATGAAATTTTTCTATTTTCAAAAATAATGTGTTGAATTAATATTAATTTAAAAAAATGATGAAAAAGAAAAAAATGTAGTAGGTATAAAAGGATGCAAGTTATAAATCCTTATTGTTAATAATAATATACAAACTCCGTCGCAATAAAAGTACATGGGTCATTTTCCGTTTTCGGCTCCCGAATGTGACATCGAAATATAAGAGATGAAGGATTTAATATTTTATGGAGTCGGTATCATAATAAGTACACGGACTCTTGTCGGAGGCGTGGCCGATGTGTCATCGAAAGAAAAGTGATACCGGTTCCTAGCCTAATAATGTAAATAGTAATAATAATGTTGCAAGTTAGAAAATAAAGTAGTAAAAGTTACCTTTCTAAAACCAAAGTATTCTTTTTGAACCAAAAATTTACAAAATGCTCCAATTGCATTTTTTCACGAAAGTATCATGCTCTCGGTTATTATTCTCCTGATGGGGTGTAAAAAGACTTATCACTTCCCCGATGACGTGGGATTCTAATAAGAAGCTCATTTATTGGGCAAGTGAACCATCGATGTCTTAGCTTAAGAGGTTTTTGTTTGCTTTGAGTTATGATCTTACTAAGTTATTAACATATTAGCCCAAAAGGCCCACGTGTAAAGCTTAGTCGGATTTCAACTATCTAAATATATGGATTTAATGGTTTTAAATAAATTTGAGTCGACACACACTTAATATAAGATTTATGTCGGGAAGAGAAATTCACAAGTTGTAATTATAAGTAGTCTTAGCATCTTAGCTCGTACTTAACGGTGATTTTATTTTTAAGCTTAGTATGGAAAAGTGAAAAATCGGGAATGATGAATTTATCTTTTAAGACACTTTTCAAGTGCTTTTTGTTCCATGATCCTTAAAGTTACCCCTAAGGTAATGAAAACAATACATTATGTCAACACAAGAATAAGCTGTAGTTAGGTAGTTAATTATTAAGAAAAATCATAAAAAGAGAAAAAAGTTTAGAAAAATGGTAAATCATTTATTTTATAACTTGAGATCTCTTAAGTTCGTCACTCATAAAAATCTATGCAGACTTCTCAGAAGGTATTTTAGTTTGGGGAAGTTTTGAGGTATTTGGTTATAAGGCATGTAATATTGCGTGTGGACACGCAATCGTTTAGTTTGGGGAATTTTGATAGGTGTAAAATACACATATCCGTTTATACCTAAAAAGGCCCTAAATATCCAAAAACACACTAAAAATAGCAAAGAAATGCTTGTTTTTGTGTTTTGTGTGTGTAAGTTACGGATAGTAGACAAGAAATCAAGAAGAAAACCTGTCAAAAACTGGCAAACACGGGCCCGCTGTAACGGAAGAGCACAAAAGAAGCCGGGAAATCAAGCCAAAGTCAAAAAGTCAACCTTGGTCAACTCTCAGTCAACTCAGTCAAACCACAAAAACCCAAAGTTACAAATCTAGTCCCTCAAGTTTCCAAAGTTACACAAATGGTCCTTGAAGTCTAAATGGGCCTATGATCCCTAAAAACCTCACCCGGATCCAAAGCCCTAAAACAAAAGCCCAATTCCTAAAAGCCCAAAACCCTTTTATAACACCACAAGGACCATTTCTGCCATTATTAAAAGCCATTTTACACTACACTTTTTCTATACACAAACATAAGGACCAAAATTGTCAATTCCCCAAAGTTTAAAATTCTTTTACCCGTTTTCAGTTATAAAAAGGCGCCAAGAACAATTTTACTGTTCACCATCTCTCCCAACATAACCACGGGTCAAATCAAAGGGCTTTTATTAATTAAGGGTTAAATAAGTCAATTCAAGCAAGCTAGTACAAGATAGCAAGGTTTAATCGTCATTTCAAGCATCCTAATGGTCAAGGCAAGCAAGGAGTCACACGTAGGATTGAGTAAAAGCACAAGAAGAATGGAAATTTACATAGGGATTACTCTCAGAAGTAAACACACAAGCAGTCCATCACAGGATTGCCCACGCTGGCAAATAGAGTGGGTGCACCAACTTGATCAAGTACGGCCAATATCAAAGCTCCAATGAATTGGGAAAATGGATAGGCTAAGATGGCAGGAGCGTGTAGAGCAAGGAAGCCTAGAAAGGTTCAAAAAAGGCTATAAATAGCACACAGTACTGGTTCACACACAAAACATTAATGTAGTTTTAGTGCGTCATATAATTTTTTTAGCTTTAGATTTTAGTGTAGTTTATGTAACTTCTTTTAAGCTTTTGTATTTTTTTTTTCAAAGTATTGTAAGCAAGTTTTTTTTAATGAAATTAAGTTTTATTTCCTGTCAAAAGCTTATTGTTTACTCGCATGCTGTCCGTTTTCAATTGATAATTTCTGTCTCAAAAGCACATAAAACTACAATAGCTCTCCTGAAGTCTTTTAAACTTATGATTGACAAAACATACCTTAATTACACCTTAAATCTAAAATAAGGAATAAACCGTTAACAACATTGGGACTTTTTTATAAAAGCTTTTGGAAGAGAAGCCTATCATGGAAGGGCTTCTGTGGACTTATACTAGCTTATCCAATAGGATAAGCTAGAGCTTGTAGCTGCTTATTTTTGTGCTTCTGTTTAGCTGAAGCTTGGTAAGTTCTCAATGTAATTTCACTATTCTTAAATTTTAGCTTAAAAATAGCTTAATAGTTAGATGCTTAATTTGCTTATTTGATCTTATATCAGCTTAACCGATGCTTATTTAAGCTTACTTAGTTTATTGTGCTATTATTCATATCTGTTTTCTTATCAGTATTTTATGCTAATATAGTTTAAAGATTAAGTTTATTCATTCTTTGCCTTTAAAAGCCATAAAAACCAACAAATATAGTTAATGATTAGTTGTGAGACCTTTGATTTCAGCTTAGAAGTTGTAGATTTATGTTTGCTAGGATTGTTTTAAGGCAATTAATATCTGGAAATAAGGATTAGCTATTTAGATTATCATTTCATGAACTTAAGCGAAAACTGTTAGAATTAAGGGAGGTTTGTTAGTTAGATGTTACTTCTTAAAAGTCAAACAAATAATCGTGCAAATTCAATTGAGATAGTTTCAAATTCACTTTCAAACTAGTAATTTAAATAGTTTACATAAAGTTAGTTTTCAAAATTTTAATAAGTTATGAGCATATTTTACTTGTTGTGCACTATGGGGACTATTTATCCTTTTTCTAGCTTGTGAAAATTATATCCTATCCCTTTTAAGATTTTTTTGTGCTTGCCTTGTATTTAGAAACAACCCTTTAGTGTGTCCTAGTGTCAGATGAAGCACCAAGTATCCAGCATTTGGGTTTTGGGCCCTTGGGCGGATTGCACATCCGAAGTAAGCCATATTTAACTACAGCCTGTGTCCTTTTTAGTTTAGCCTAATTTCAACTAATTGTTTGAGAAATCATTAGCTAACTCAATATAGCTTAAAGTTAACATCTAGTTAGCATAGATTAAGATTTACTTACTCATTTCTAGCATAATTACTAGGTATAATCATAGTTTTAAAAAAAGTCATAAAAAACTCATAAATATACCAAAAACAGAGTAACTTAGATTAGCTTTTAATTTATAACTTAGCTTATAAGACCTGTTTAATTATTACTTGAACTCAATCTAATAATGGTTAGTTAATACTCCATAAGCTCAGCTTTGTCTTGGCCTTATATGAGTATTAGAGTTGCTTATTTTAAACTTTTTGAGATTACCTTCTTAGTTGTTAGTCTTTAAATCTCTCTATGTCAATTATCTATAAGTGTTTTTAGCTTGTAGACATCATAAGCTTCATAGGTTAGCTTATTGTTTGTAATTTAAGCTTATATTGAAGTATGTGCAAAGCTTTTAGTAAAAATAAGCAAAAGTGAGCTCAAAAGCTCACTTTCTGTTGACAGTTGCTTTCAAAAGCTTTTAAGAGCTTATTTTTTGGTTAGAGCTTATGTGTCTCATTAAAGTTGCTCCACGTAGCTTGTTTTTAACAAACTTTTTGTTCTTTAGTATTGGAAAGATAAAAAAAAGTGCAAAAAAGGTGTGCCTGCCAACCTCAACCCAAGACCTATATATGACAAGCCCAACGGTTAACCAAGGTTGGTGCTACATTATCTCACCGGCCCACTTCCCTTTTCCATTTTACACTTATAACAACAAACCTTTTTTCTTTCTTTTTCTTAAATATAAAGCCGTTAGCTAAATAAGCTTGGCTCTCCTTTTGATATTTTCTAGTGATCAATATAGCATCTTAGATTTTTCCTAAATTTTTCACAATTTTTCATTAATTAGTTTAATTTCTAGGATTTTTTGAAAGTTTAAATTTTAGAAAATTCATAAAAAATAGAAAAAAGTTTCAGAAAAATACAAAAAATAGTTTTTAGTATTAGAATAAATACTTTTAGGTTTACATTCAGAAAAATCCTTTTCAACACTTTTAGATTTTAAATTTCATTTTTGAGCTTTTAATTTTAATTTTAAAAATAGGATTTTAATTTTAAAAATAGTTAAAAATAGTTTTCTGAGTTTTTAAGTTACTTTAGACTTTTCTAAGTTTAAAAATCATTTTTCTTAATTTTTAAAACTTAATTTCTATTTTTTAGGATTTAATTAGATTAAAATAGTTTTTAATTCATAATAAATTCAAAAATAATCAAAAAATTGTTAAGAAAAAGAAAAACATTTTTTTTGAAAAAGATACTCAAAAATATCAAACAATTAAAAGTAATTAAACAATTAAAAAAAATGTTTTTCTTTTTCTTAAAATTTTCTTTTATTTTAATTACTTTTATTAAAATTAACCTAATTTAGTTTAAGTGTTTAGTTACTTTTAATTGTTGCTTTTATTTAGTAGTTATAGATACTCAAAAATATCTTTTCTCTCATTCAAATCATAATCCAAGCTAAAGCAAGGTTTCAATTTCACAAGTCGTTGGGGAAACGACCCGGGTGATCATTCTTCCCGGTTAAATATACGTATTATATATTATATATATCTTTTAGAGTGAGCTTTGCTTAAGGAGGACTTTAGGAAAGTTCTTAATTGCTCTTTTGGAATATTATTATATATTTTATAGTGTATAAAAACTGCAATCAATTTATCAAAATCTTCTCAAGTGTGTTCAAAACTGCAAAACTAACTAACTCTCAAATAAGTTCTCTAATTAGATGTTTAATTGAGAGGGAGTTATAAATTTTTCAGTCACTTCATCATAAGAAAATCAAAAAATGAGATCTTAAATGCAAAAATAACAATCTTTTGAACAAATTTTTATCTAAAAAGGAAGAAATTTTAAGTGGATATTTGTTCAAGGGGGAGTTATATAATTTTTGTTAAAATAACGGGCTGCAAAAATAACTCAAAGGTTAATTGGGAAAAATGGTTTAACTCCAAGGGAGAGTTTATGAAACTTAGTTTGGACTTTCAAAGAATACGAAAGTAAGTAGAGGGACTATAATTGTCAAAAACTCAAAGATGTTTTCATAAGTATAAAAACCAAAAGGTTTCATACGAAATCTTATCACTTTCGTACGCAACCTCATAGCTTTCGTAAAACCTCTCAACTGCCTGAGCTTTCGTAACTTTGCAAACAACAATCCAAATCGTTTTTCGTTACCCGGTGCTTATGAGAACGTAAGAATAATGATCTGATTCGATTCCTTATCTCTTTAATTGTTTTAATTAAATGTTTCATAGGTTTTGGTCAGATTTAAGGTTTCGTAAAAATAAAAAGTTGTGTTAATAAGAAATTGATTGAGGCATAATGGTCTTAGGTGTCTTAGATAATGATTTGTGTTGATAGATCACTAATAACAACATGTATGGACCACTAATCATTGAGTTCATAACCGTTACAGGTTTCGTATGAAAGAACATAAGCTTTCAGACTTAAAAATGAAATATGGTAATGATTTGATGATAATACAAAGTTTAAATCATGAAAAAACAATCAGTTTATCATTCTTATCACCTAAATTGTCATACCAAAGCAGTTTTTGAAAAGCTTAAGGTTACGGTTTCATAAACTTAATTGGGTTTCATAAAGTTAATTGGGCTGATAAAAGTGGTTTCGTAAAATGTTATTGGGCTAAATCAAATGGTTTCGTAAAATATTATTCGGCCAACTCAAATGGTTTCGTAAATATCACTATTGGGCTGAATCAAAGGGTTTTGTAAAAGACTAAATGGGTTAAATATTGGGTTTTGGATATCCATTATTGGGTTTCGGATACTTCTTTATTGAGCTACATTTTTTATGGATACTCAAATGGGCTTAATTGTTAAAACAAATGGCATTTTACAAATCCAGTGATAAATTCAGTTGTAAAATCATATTTCTATATTGATAAATGGGTCAAATGGTGAAGATTGCGTCCGGTTATGACCGTTTTTTGAACTTAACAGAATGAGGACTGAGCAATATACTGACCATCCAAATATCGTATATAAATATATGTTTTTGTTAACTCAATTTTTCATTCAGTGATCAAAGATTCAAATGAGTTGAGAAAATAAAGGAATGATTGTGATTTAAATGTCTTTGATCATGTTTCAAATGGATTCTCATGTTTAAAAAAAACAAATTGCCAAGTTTTGAAAAAGAGTGTTTCTAAAACCGGTCAAAATGGTTTATAACTGAGAACGCAATTGGGTAAATGGTCTAAATCATGTCCGGTTTTGACCATTTTCTGCAATAAACGGAATGAGGATTGAGTGACTTAGTGACCATCCAGTTGTTGTTTTACGAGTTTGGTTGTATAATCATACTTTTTCACACATCTTTGAAAAACTTATGATTTTGGAAATTTTATCTTAATTTTCTATCAAAAAGTTGTACTTTTGTGTCAAAAAGTGGTACTCTTTTACTGAAAAGTTTTTTGTAGGAATATAAAGTTATACTCTTAGATTTCTTAAAACATCAATGGTTGTCACTACATGTGATTTTTTCCAAATTGGTATTTTTTAAAATCAGAGTATATCTTTATTATTCTTGAAAGAGTGTCATTTCACAAATACTTTTTGGTGAGGAAATTCAAATAGAAAAAGAGATAAAATCCATACGCGAAAAAGCAAATCCAAGTATGCTCGAAAAAGAAATGCTATAGCATACAAAATGAGACTAAAAGAATAAGACAAATAAAACATATGGCATGTGCCCGAAAAAGCAAGAATTGGCACATGAGAAATAAAATGATCAGAATATGCTCAAAAAGAATTGCCAGAGCATATAAAAATAGACAGAGTGGAAAGAGACAAAAAATGTTATATAAATGTGTATTTCATAACCTTATCTCATTTCACTAATCACTTCATTTTATCACACAGTAATCATCGTGGCTCAACAACAACGGCAACAACAACAACCAATAATTCCTGCTGATCAACTTGTCCTCAAGTTTCAAAGAATTAGGAGATGCAATAACTATGTTGTGCTCTAAAATATCCCTTATTCACCAGAATGTAAGATTGTGGGACAACTTCTGCTAGATCATCCTCTGAGCTATGCTCTCATTGCAATAGCAGATGTTCTTGCTGTTTGTCTACAACAGTTTTGGAAAACGGTCAGCAAGGTTCCAGATACTAAAGACACTATTAAGTTCAAGCTAGATAGACAAGAGATTGTTTACATTGTGGATATGTTTCGTTCTGCTTTTCAATTGCTAGTGGAAACTCCTACAAATCCATTCATTGCACCAGCAACCATGAAAGTCATAGAACCATTTATGAGACGGTTGGTTACCAAGGAGTTTGTGATAAAGTAAGTGTCTTCTACATGAAGTTTCTTGCTCAACCGTGGCAGACCATGTTCAAGGTGTTCAACTGTTGTCTGACTACAAGAACATCCAGGCATGATCAACATACTTCACATCTTTCATGTTGTGTTCAACCGTACACATGTTGATTATGCTGCTCTTCTATGGTGAGACTTTCTTAACTGTGTAAAGCAGAAGAAAGATGTTCTTTAGTACCCTTGCTTCACAAAGCTTACAAAAAAGGAAAAGAACACAGTAGAATGATGCTTAACTATGTTCTCCATGGACCACTTGTTTATGGTACTATTAAAGTGGATGGTGTCACTAGACCTAAGACTTATGAAGAACTAACGGATCAAGAAAAGCTTTAAGATTGTGACGTCAGAGCTACGGATATTGTTCTTCAAGGACTACCACCAGATGTGTACTCTCTTGTCAACAATCACCATATTGCTAAAGAAATGTAGGATCAAGTTAAGTTACTCATGCAAGGCACAAAACTGTCACAGCAAGAATGTGAGTGTAAACTGTACAATGAGTTTGATAGGTTTACTTTGGTAAAGGGTGAGTCACTTCATGAGTATTACTTGCGGTTTGCTCAACTCATGAACGATATGCACACTATTGGAATGACAATGCAGCAGGTCTAAGTCAATCATAAGTTTCTAAACAACCTTCCACCTGAGTGAAGCAAGTTTAACTGATGTCAAGTTAGCAAAGAATATACATACATCAAACTATGATCAGCTTTATGCATATCTCAGTCAACACGAGGCACATGCTGCTGAAGTCTGCTTAATGTGTAAAAGATATCCAGATCCACTTGCCTTGATTGCTAACTATCCTCGCATCCTTTCATATCAAAACAACCAGCAACCTCTGTACAATCTTACTCACTATCAACAACAGTTATCACTAGTTGCTCAACAATATTATCCCTATCAACAACATTCACAATCTTATGAAGCACCTTCTCATTACTAACAGTATCAACCTCCAACAATTCCCCAACAACCATCAGTTTTACAAAATATTTATCAATCTCTTACAATTTTACAACAACCACAAGCTGAGTTTCCCCAGCTAGACTCAGGTCTTGCAGTTCCATCATTTCTACCAGGTAATTATCCAATTGCTAGTTTGAATGAAGCAATGGTATTTCTAACCACCTCAAGTACATAATGTTTTCCTACAGCCAACAACCAACTCAGAACATTTTCTAATCCAAGAAACCAATCTACCACTCAAGATGGTAGGGTTACAGTCCAACAAGTGCAGGGAAGATAGGCCAAAGTTTTGCTGGTATTGGATCTAAGAGCAATGAAACAAGCTTAGTGATAACAAAAATGGTGGAAATAATGCAGCATTTCAAGCAAGGGTTGTCAGGTGTTACAATTATTAACGAGAAGGGAATATGGTAAGGCAATACACTCAGCCAAAGAGGCCAAGGAAATCAGCATGGTTCAAGGAGAAAATACTATTAGTTCAAGCATAGGAATCTGATCAGGTGTTAGATGAGGATCAGTTAGCATTCTTAGCAGATCCAGGGGTTGCAGAAATCCAAGATACTCAGACAACTATGACACATAATGTTGCTTTCTAGACTGTTGATCTTGATGCTTTCGACTTAGACTATGATGAAGCACCATGTGCCAAGGCAGTTCTCATAGCTATCTCTCCAGTTATAACTTACATTTTATCTCCAATGTACCAATCTCAGACACTAATCAAGATAATTCTATTCTTGATAACTATGTTTAAGAGATGTATAATTCTGAACAACCCACTTTTGATCCCGCTTTAGATATTGAAATTACAAGTGATAGCAATATCATCTCATATGATCAATATTTAAAAGAGACTAAAAGTGTAGCTGTTCAAGATACCACTTCAACTAAACAACAAAATGTTGTGATAATGTGTTGGGAATTATATTTGAGTTGATAAGACAAAACATATGAAAGATGAAGGACTTAAAAGACAAAGGAGGAATTCTTCAAAATATGGAAGATTAGAAAAGATTACCTAGAAGAAGATTGTAAAAGTTAGGAAGATTTGTTTATTTCCTAATACTTATCATTTGTAAACCTATTATCTCTAATATATAAAGAGTTACGGGTCATTAGGTTTAGGAGTACAATTCATAAGTTCATGTACCTAAACGTGTGAGTGTGTATTTCAGGCGTAGAGATGTAGATGTCATATGTAGTGCTTAGCCTCAAGGTCAAGGTAACTTGATCCTGTTACAGTTCATTGATGTAACCGTATTATTCTAATCAAATAATATTAGGGCTTGGAATGTTTGGTAAAACCTTGTTGAATAACATTGTTCTTTGTTTAATTCCGCTGTGCATATATGTTTATGTTCAATGTTATCATATCTTAGATGGCTTAAACGGTCCTAGAAGATTTTTAACGATTCTTTAATATTCATAATTGGTATCAGAGCTTGATGGCTCGTGATATCTAGGATCTACAAGGTTTTTGGTATTGTGTTCTTGATGAATAAGAAGAGACAAATCTGTTTTGGCGATTTGGTATGATTTTGGTGAAGTTAGGGTTTTTGCGACACTTTAAAGCGTCGTCTCTATACTTAAAAAATGGCGACTATGATTATTTTTGTTTGAAGTCAAGTTTGGTGAATATTAGGGTTTATTCACAAAACCCTAAATCTGGTTAAGTTTTTGCCAAACCCTAATTCGACAAGGTTTTGGAAAGAAAAAGGTTTTCGAGTTTCTCTTTTTGATAAATTTATTCATCATCAAATTCGGTGGCTAGTGTAATTCTGTTTCAGCAGCAAAGAGGTTCAAAGCAAACAGCTTTGAAGAATGATTATACTATAAAGGATCTCCTGATTCATTGATTCATAACAGCAACTCTGCTGCTGTATGACTTGCACAACAGATTAAAGGAGCAGCAGGTTAGGGTTTTGGATTTGACTGGAGGTTGCTACAGCAGGTTTGTAGTTATTAGCTGATTGAATTATGCTTCGTGATTGGACAATATATGATAAGATTGAGTTTAGAGCATGTTGATATTGCTAGTTCACGAACAGCAGTAAGTTTGGGTATTAATATTGCTCATATTTACTTAGTACTGCCAATATGATTATTAATGCTGCTATATGGAGATGTTTATGCTGCTAACTCTCTTACTTAGTGCTGCCAAGGTACCATTTATACTGCTAATAACGAGTTAATGCTGCCATGTTCACATTAGTATTGCTGTGGATATCAGTTAATACTGTCAGGTGTATATATCATTAGTACTGCTCGTATAGATTAGTACTGCTAGTATTGGGCTCAAAAACAAAAGTTTATACTATCTGGTTAATATTGCTCATGAAGAATTAGTACTGCTGGTTATGGATGTTTGTACTGCTAGCATATAGCAGTTAATACTGCTAGGCTTCTTCTGAAATTAATATTGTCAGTTCATAGTTTGTATTGCTATTGAAAGCAGTTAATACTGGTAGCTTTAGCAGATATCGGATAACACACATGTTGAATCTCAGATTGAACAGATGCTTCGTTTGAGGGGAAGCTAACAGATTGATTTGGTTTAAATGTTCTTAAATGTTTAAAAGGCTTGTATTTTTGGATTAATTGGTTATGAAAAAGATTGTTTATCACTTATTTGGAGTTGAAGTGGAGTTTCACAAGTTTGTGTTTTATCATATCTCAAATGGCTTACAACGTTTAGAGATAACTTGTTCGTGCTTAGAAATGATGTGATGAAGACATGACAAATCTAGCAAAGGTGTGTGATCTAACTTATGGTGCTCAATGCTCACATTTGCTATCACTTGGTATGTGTCTCATAGAAGATGAGGATAATTGTCAATAGATTGCGGTCTACTTATATTTCACAGATTTATTGATATGTTTGACGTCACGTGGATAGTACAAGATATAAGACACAAGTTTAGGTTGTTCTACTTCAACATCAAATTGGTAATACTTAGTTTTCTTCATCAGTAATCATTTCATAGAGCCTACATTTAAGAAATGGTTAACATATGGGTTTTAAACAGGGGAAGCTTATTGTTAAAATGTTTAACCATTTACATGCATCATCGAGGTGAAGGTTTTTACTACTGCTAGTTATTATTACTACTGCTAGTTTAAGTTTCTACTGCTCAAGTTCATTTATCTTAAAGCGCGTCATGAAGGGTATGTTGAGTTGTTTAAGGCTGGATTAGAAATGTGATAGTGGTTTGTGGTTGTCGAAATCAAAGTTGCATACTTTAGTCCCCTATTTGATTATGACAAAAAGGGGAAGAAGAAGATTTATAAAGAAGATGTGCAACTTACAGATCCTTGGTGGAATTGCATGGATCCTAATACTTTCATATATATATATTAGCTTCAGGGGAAGTTCGTACTTATTTTGGTTTTGTCATT